>JAYDZM010163669.1:0-10225 GCA_034509245.1 Artemisia ludoviciana
GTACTTGACTTTATACATGCGCAGCTTAAAAGCTTTCGCTAGTCTTTTACATAAGGAGCTAGAAAACGCGAATTCTTCTTCTAGAATTTGCAAGTTTCCGTATCTGACTTTATATATGCGTGGCTGATTATCGGCTAAGCATTCGCGGGTTTCATTACTTGAGATCTTAAATTGCGAAGAGCGAGAAATGATAGAGTTTATTTAGAAGTTAGATGCTAAACGTGGAGTAGTTGGTTCTCTTTAGAGCTCATGAAAGGTACTTGTGGCTTTTTGCTCCCACAAAATTGTTTCACCAATAATAATAGATGTTCTAGGTTAATTAGAGGTATTTAGGTTTGGGCAATATTTAGTTCTTCATCTTCTTAAAAGAATCTTTGCTTTAGAAGTCAGGTGTGTTTATAAGCATTATACTTACTTACCTTTGTATGCCTAATGGAATGGTCATGGTCTGCGGGTCACTTGAGAGGTGAATATTGACTTTCTGTTTTGAACATCAAACTTAATGACACTGAAACCCAATATTTTTATACTTTAAAGCTCTAAAGTGTTGACACCTTTTTGCATAGAAGTATAGTGCTTATATTGTTTAAAGTGATTACATTTTTGTACAAAGGTGAATAAGTTTTGACTAAGATGTGATGACAAAAATTGGTAAGTTTACCTCTTAAAAGTCAATAAGAAGTTATCTGTACATTCCTTGACTTACCATTATGGCTGTTTCGTTTATTCTAAGTTCATGGTGCATTAGCTAATCCTCACTAGTTGCTCTTCAAACGCATGTCCATAGTTCTAAAACTTCTTCTCTTTTCTTATGCTCTTTTTAACTTTTGTTTATCAAGCACGTACTTGTGTCAACCATGTTAGTAAATGTGGACAATCAGTCGGGTTAGACGAGGTAGGTAACAGGTTAATATGAGCTAAACATGCACGTGTGTGTCTTGTTAAACTTGTTGGCTCGGGTTGGACCGCAATTACACCCATATTATAGGATTAGTATAGATCAATGTCATTCTCCTGTACATGTTTGTGTATGGATATATACATAAAGATTTAAAGGATCATGACCTGCAAAATAATGCCAACAGTTCACGTGTGGGATTACTTAATCTTCTACTAAAATTATAATGCATGTTTATATTGTTGTTGTGGGCAGTTGATTAGGGGTTAAGGATGTTCGTTTTGATTATAGTTTTCTGCGTGATATTAAAGATAAAATATTTTCATTTTATCGGAGGCTTTAGTTGGTTCCTTTCGTATCAATCTTTAACAAGTTATCAGCCGCTGTTATCAGCAGGGTTTAATTAGCATCATTTGTGAATCAAACACTAGGGATCAGTTTGATCAAATGAGAGTACGCACGACATTTTTTGTATAGCATGGGTCAGACACCTGACCGCAATTACATCATACGAATAATTACATTTGACTAATTAACATCTGTTTCATTAGTTGTTAGAAAGCTTTCTTGTCATAGGACATTTATGTCATTCTGTCTGTCTCATTATAATCTCTTGGTAGTTTGTCTCTCTACTGGAAATCTAAATGTTTCGTCTCCCTTGAAAATATAAAGAATCCTGATGTTACATCACCTCTATACTTTGGTGATGATTCACTGGAGAGGTAGGTGATTGGTTTGATAGCAATTCAGATGAAGGGCCGGCTGATGTGGGTAGTGTTGCCGTGGGTTGTCGTGTTGGTTCTAGTGTGGATTTTTTCGTCGTGTTGATGTGGATTTTCGAGTGAGTTGTTGAATAGCTTCTTCAAGACAATATGTGGTGTTTTTCGATCTAATACCCTTGGCCATGATGGAAGATATCAATGAAAGCATCAATTGAGGTGTGTGAGTGATGTTATCTTGCTTGCTTTCTTACATTCATCATATACCCATTAAATACCATAGTACAACTGATAACAAAAGAACTAGAAAAACTAGTTGTAAACACACGAACTTCTACCACGTTGGCCACTACTATGGTTCACGTTTCTATTCTTTAACTGAATTAAAAGATAAATATAAATTGTGCTATGTTTTGTTTATGTACATAACAATTTTTTAATATCCAAAGTCAATGCATACTATGTACAATTTATCGCATACCACAAAAAAAAAAAAAAATAAAAGCCCACAAAATCAATGCATACCACAAAAAAATTAATAAAAGCCCACAAAATCAATGCATACCAAAAAAAAATTAATAATATAAACAAAACAATTTATCGCATGTGTATTATCCAAAACAACTTAACACGGAATAATTTGGAAAGAAAGTATTATTGATAATTATTTGTAACAAAGACACCAAAACAAATTAATCAAAAAACCAAATTAAAGGTAAAAACATTCATCCAAACACTACAAATAAAAAAAGAAAAACTGCAAACAATCTTGTTCAGCCATCCATGCTAGCCAACCTAAAAATGAAGTCGAGATAACATTTGTAAAAAGAAAACCAATATCATGGACGTAAAATTTAATACAATGTACATAAAGAATCAAGATCAATAAGAAATTCTTAACTAGAAATTTTGAAATAAACGTGAGAAATACATAGTCACGTTGATTCACAGTTTTAATATGTAGAAATATCTTTTTTGTTGATTCAATACAAACGGACGGTTCACAAAAGCCATTTTAGTGTAGATTCACTTAAATTTGTAAGTTGATTCAAACTTTGACATTTATGAATCAAATGTTACATATTAAAAACTTTGATTAACGAATTTGTTTCTAATCAACTAAAGAAACATTTTTACGTGAAAGAATCGTCAAAAAAATGTCAATCAAGACTTCAAATTGCGTTTTTCATAAGTTCTAAAATTTCTCAATTTCTCGCTGGAACTAAAGTCTCTATATACATACCAGTATACCATTCATTATTTAGTATGTTTCTTATTTGCTGCTTTGTATGCCTGGTGATCCTCTATGCCCTTGTTCAACAATTCGGTCTGTTTTTCAAAGAGCTGTGCGTGTTTTATATTACACTCGATCTCTCGAATTTGAAACGCCTCCAATTCAGCCTCTAACTTGTCGAGTTCAGATTTATTGGGGAAATACCTCAGACACGTTAGTAGTATATCCTCTGTATCATCTGTTACCGTACCTTCTAACATGCCCGTTCCATCACTTTTCAGCCATGCATGTAAATTCTTATATTTCGTCAAGAATGCATCAACACTCAATCTGTTTTTCTTAGCACGTTTCCAGGCCGTTTCTTTGCCCGAACTCGGATCACTTTTTTTCTCATCGTTTCTCTTTGCTTTTTTGGAGTCTTTTTGGGAGGATGACATATTTGATATGTGTTTAGTTTGATGATGCTCTAAGTGATAGTAATATGTCAATTTATATATTAAATATGTACTCACTGTCCCATTCTCATTTCTCAATAATTCTCCAAAATTTCTATAATAAAGTCTAGCAATCGTTTCCTATTTTTTCCTATAGTAAAGATAGAAATCATTTTAAGCAAATATACTAAATTTGATTTATTATTATCGAGTATATATTTTACATGATTCCAAGTACTCAAATTTTAATTTTAGAATGGATTTATTCATAATTAGCTCAAATTAACATTCGGTACTACAAGAGGTGAACTATATTTTGTTTTACAAGTTTTCATAATTAAGTAGTGGTACTAACACATTTTCTTTAAGTGTAGATTATTTATTGAATCTCGAAAAACCAAATGGTACTCATAATTCTCAACTTCGAGATTCGTTGTACACTTAAGAGCATGTGCATCAATAACGCTGAAGGGTGCGTTAAGGGTTGATTAACGCACGTTAAGGTGCATTAGGCGTTGTAGCATGTGGCGTTAAGGCTGCGTTAACGCGAGACGTTAACCTCTTAATGTCACGTTAAGGCTTGTTTTATAAAATTTTTTTGACACTTTTCACCCCTTAACGTCACGTTAAAGCTGAGTTATTGTTGTGGGTGTTTTTTTCTGAGTTAAGGTTAATGTGTTAAAGTTGAAGTGGCGCTGACGTGGCACTGAGTTATAACTTAACTCACGTTATTGATGTGCTTGCTCTAAGAGTCGAGAGACAGAGCTAGAACAAAAAACTGATGAGATGCAATTAAGAAAAGTTAAACAAGACTACAAACATAATTTTTGAACGGGATGCATTAAAAAATAAACAATGTTTTTATACTAAACTAGACAAGTACCCGTGCTGCCGTGCATATCAACGAAATTTTATAACGACAAATAGTTTTAGTGATAAAAAAAATATATAGTTTATGGGTTATAAACGAAAAATAATAAAAGTTTGAGGATTTCAGGATTAAACATAATGTTTTGAAACCCGGTTCGACCCTAGTTGTTCAACCCGTTGAGCCGTTCCGGTCGAAAAACGGGTCAATTTAAACCGGGTCAACCTGACGGTTAGATCGATAAAACGGGTCAAATTAAACCGAGTCAACCCGCCAGGTTTAAAACGTCCCGGGTCAATCCGGTTTTCGATGTGTATTAATAGTTTTCTTTTGAAACATATGTTTCAACATTTCCTTTTTTAGTTTCAACATTTCTTTTATTGTTATATTTTAAGTTTTTTCTTACCTAATATAAATTTTTCAACATTTAATATTGACTTTTTCACTTTTCCACATTGACAATTTTACTTTTATATACAATATAATATAGATATAGATTTAGTACTACACTGCAAAAATCCACAAGTAATCCGTGAACCCCACCCACCCCAAACTGACCCTAGCTACGTCCTTGTTTAAGATGTATCCTGTGATTAAAAAACTTGCTCCCAAAACACTACTACAAACTTGGCAATTTCTAAAGAGGTCGTTGGAAACCCCGTGGGAAAAGTCGAGTTTCAAGAACCCATGGCTAGAGCAAAAGGCCAACCCTCAAGAACCAACGAAAAAATTTGCACGACACCATAAGGAATACATAGCCAAACATAAGCACTAATAAGCTCAAATCTTAAATTGTGATTTAAATTGCAGCTAAAAATGTAAAAATGACCATTGTGCACCAGACAGTTCTCGTATACAACAATAGTTTCTTTCTTGCTACGTAGTATATTTCATCCACCTTCTTATGCATCGAGATTTAACTTCTTTTGAGTATAGGCTAAACTTTGTGGCTGTCTACAAGATAGCTCCCTCATATCCCGCTTCAGCGAGATTGGGTTTGGGTATGTTGTTGCTTAGTACTACGTATACATTCAAGTTAAAGCTAAAAATTCTTTAAAAAAAGACTAAGAAAAGACTCTTAATAACTCAGCAATTCATAACATTTTTTTCTTCTAAAATTCGGATTACAGAGCCAATATGTTTGTCCATGTTGCACTCGAAATTGAGCATGTTGCACATCTCTAATTCAAGCACATGTGATATTTGATATTTGGGAACTTGAAATTCAAATTCTCCCCCGACAACACACACCCTTTCTCTTCAAGAAAAGTATATTCCTTTTGACATATTCTTTCCTCCTATCTCATGTCAACTCACTCAACCCAACCATGTTTATCTTCTAACCTAGCTTCTCACATACTATTACCCTCTCACATAATTTAAATTTGAAATTCAAATATTCTCTCTCAACATCTACACTTTTTTCCGAGCAAAGAAATATTCCTTGGCACATTCTTTTCTTCTATCTATGCCACATGAGGAATTTCACATTATACTCCTTTTTCCAATACTTCTTTCCTTTCTACTTAATATTGGACAAACATCTTCAAACTTTCTTTTTAAACACTTCAGAAATGATTTTATCAAATGGCTATATGAGTTGGTTGATCTTGAGTATGAGGCTGGTCAAATTGTGAAATACAATTGGGGGTTTAACAAGGTTAGGTAGTTAAAAGGCCAAAATTTTGAAGGAAAAAAAAATAATAATAAAAATAAATAAATAAATAAATAAATAAATAAAAACGAGTCAGGATTCTGGCACGCTGATGGCACTCCAGCACGCCAGCCAGCACTCCAGACTCGTTAATGGTTTTCACCATTTTAGGGATTTTGGCTATAAATACCCACCTTGGATCTTTTATTCGTCACCTCTAGCCATTTCTTTCGTTCTCTCTATTTTTCTTCTTTCTATCCCTCTAACTCATCGTATAGTGGAGCTTTTACATTAGATTGGTAGCCCAACATGTGTTCCTATCTTGTATTTTGCATGATGATTGTATATAAAAGGACTTCACCGACTAATAACTTTGAAAATTTTAACAGTTCCACTAATGCTTTAGAAAGAAGTGAGGACAAGGTGAAGGAGAAACGGAAAGCGAGTACCATAGAACCTACGGCCAGTGGGTATGTTAGTGCTACGGAGGATGACAAAAAGTACGTTATTAGAATTGCTAAATTGAGATATAGAATTTCTACTGAAAGATGTGACTGTTCAGAATACAAAATACCCATTTGCTACAATGGTAGAATAAGAAGATATTTGCGACTGTTCAAATTTTTTTCAACGGATCTTGATATTTTCTAAATTGTGACATTCTGAAATAAAAGGGGTAAAAGCTTTATTGATGCTTAGTGATTTTTTGTTTTATGTCAGTTTGTCTTTCAGTCTTCAGGAAATTTTAAACCAGAAACTAGTATAACTTCTCGTGTAATATAATGTTCCTTCTGTATTGAAGAAAAATGCATGTTTTGACTTCTCGTGTAATATAATATGTAGTATCTGTTAGTCTGTTACTAAGTTTACTTTAGTTAATAAAGTTTTCTCAAAAAATTAAGAATACATAGAGGTTTCGAAGTTGCAAATTTGGTTTGGTTGACCCCTAGAGTCAAACACTGTAATTTTTTTCTTTGTTGCAGCAGTTAACTTGTTGCTCTTCTTTCACAACTGACAGTCTGACACATGCAATCAATTCATATCTCTGGTAACATTTCACATATTGGGCGGTTAATCGTTTATGTACTCAAAGCGTGTCTTTCAGGATGGTTAATCCAATTACTGCAATAGCGTGATATTTTGTGGGTTCTTAACTACAAATCTGACCCAAGTGTAATTAAAAGACTGAACACATTTCATGCAGAAGAATTAATATCTGCCCCATTCCATTCTACTATAGATTCATTATATGGAGGTAGCCTTGTGTGAGTCTATGCTAAATGTAATTCTGTTTTGTATCAGATTTTAGACAAACTATAACAAATTATGCAGAATGCTACTAAAATATAATTTTTCAGGTTTTATTTTTTATTTTATTTTATTTATTTTAGTTGGTTTTGTCATAACAAAGATTGCATAAATACTAGAGCCGAGTTCCATAGTTCACCTTTGTGGTTATATGATATGATAATGTATTTCTTTCTTTAGATGAAACACAAGATTGATGTATGGACTGATATATTACAACCAGGAGCTTAACAAACAGTCCATATTAAACGTCATGTAGGATGTTGAGTTCTATGCCTTATATTCATCTCGTGACTCGTGAACATAATTAAGTGTTGTTGTTGCATATCATGTTTAAGACATAAATCCATAGTCCAGGGTGCTGTTGTTAGCAATAATTGTTGATAGTGCTGGTTATAAAGACTAACATAATTGTAGGAACAAGAATAGTTTTGATTGATTGATTGATTGAAGGGATACACAAAATCTTTCCTTAAGATAATAACACTGCATTACTAATTCCTAGCATTTATTTTTGTTAACATTATATCTTGACTTAATATAATCATAATTTTCCTAACTACTTCCATATCTGTTGTGTTTATAATCTTTAGAAGATTTTTGAGACCAACATTTTTATATAAAGATTTTTAACACACATATTATAATAAAGTCATCATCTACATACTGAAATACCAACTACCAGGAGCACCCTTCAAAGTTTATACATTCATAATGAAGGACAAATCCATACTTATTAGAGTCTCAAGAACATTTAAATTAGAAAAAGCTGTATGCAATCATGGATTTTTCATGATGGCACCCAACCGTTGGAATCCTTCCAGCAAAACGCTTGTTAGGCCACTACGATTACCTGACCAAAAATCTGTGACCGTCTCTATTAATCTACTTTGTGAAACATTCCTTCAAATAACTGTCCTTGACTATGTTCATGATGATATTTCATCGTCTGATCATGAAGCTATTTCGGTATGTGTACACACTCCACTTTCGATGATACTAGATTTTTATTTATTTTTCATAAGTTACATCAAAAGTTTGTGTGTTTATCTGTATGAAGGATCAAGTGAAGAGAATGTTAAGGTTGTCCTCAGAAGGAGAGGAACATGTCAAAAGATTCCAGACCTTACACTCAGATGCAGCCGAAAGAGGGTTTGGTTGTCTATTTCGTAATCCTACGCTTTTTGAAGATATTGTTAAAAGCATTCTCCTTTGTGGTTGTCGGTATGTTCTGTCTACAATTTGAATCAATCTTTTTTGTTTATATTATCAATACATAATTACTAATGTAAGACTAATGATAAAGGTCTTTATTAATATAAACCATTTGATCCTTGCAGTTTCAAAGATACTTTAGAGATGGCGGAAAATCTTTGCATCCTTACAAAACGGCCACTAAGTGTTAAAAGAAAGAGAGGTAAGAAACCAGAATCCTCATATGGTAATTTTCCGAGCCCACAAGAGCTAGCAAGACTCGAGTTAAAAGATCTGGGCAAATGCTGTTTGGGATATAGAGGTGCGATAATTTTAAAGTTAGCAAAGGATGTCATGAATGGCAAGATCAATTTGCTTGACTTGGAGAATCTTTCTGATGCGGAAAAATTGTATAACAAGTTGAAGGATATCAAAGGGATTGGTGATTTTGTTGCACATAATGTGTTGATGTGCATGGGCTTCTATCACAAAGTTCCAGTTGACTCTGAAACAATCAGACATATCAAACAGGTTCATGCTTTGATCATCTTTCTTAGCCTTTTCACCGCAACTACTCACTTTAATTTGATACATTTATCTTGATCAAGTTTAATTATACATTGGTGCGACATTAATCGAAATAAAAAATGAGAATTAGACTTCATTATCGCACTAATAGATGCCAAGCCGGTTAAGAGATACTGTTTAATGTTTTACGAACTAATCATATGGAATATAATGACTGTCCAGAATGTGTATGGACATAGGTGACAACATATTTACACTGACTAGAACGGTACCCGCGCAATGCGGTGGCGGGTACCTATGACTATATTTTTTTTATTCGGTTATTCAGTTACACATTTAGTTGTTTTTATGCTTTATAAGTAGAGATGGTTAAGCCAAATAATTTTAGTTTGAACAACAAACATGCTTGCTAGCAAACTTCCTAACCTACTTCCTAACTAATTAATTTTGAAATCCTTCCATAATAAGCAAGTAAAAGTATGAATTTTAAGCATTTTTAATTATAAAATAGTCTCAAATGCATTATATAGTAGTATAGATTGCTAAAATATAAATAACATCATGTTCAAATTGATAAAGAAAACCCACCACCACATCCATTTCAAAGTATCGTTCAGTTCCAAATCTACAACACCTTAGGCTTAATCCGTACTACATATTTTTCAATGTGAACACAAATTATATTTAACAATAGAATTTTACATAATGACTTGTAGACGGGCAACAAGCTGCGCCGCCACCTCTTTCTGAACGAACTAACATATCAACATAAATTACAATCAAATCTGTCAAATGCCACTGACGATGGCAGCTGCCATGGTGACACCACGGACGATGGCGATGGTTTAGGGCTTTCACGAATTGATTTAGTTTTAAGGTTCCTTCGTAATTTTTCAATATCTATACTTGGACTAGAAAAAAAGTGTTTGCAAAAAGCTAATTACTCACTCACTAATTCTTTCATGTCAACAATAACAAATCAATATGCTTCTTCCTCCTTGCAAAGAATCAAAGGTACGTGCAACATATATTTATGTATAAACAACGTAACTGTTCCGAGTCTATCAATTATAAATGGTGACCATCTATATAATATAATCGAATTAAAAAATGTCCTCGTGATTGTTTTTGAAAGATTCACGCATATGTACATTCAGTCGTTAAAGTGCTCTCACCTTTACTTTCAAGGAGAAGCGGTTGAGAGCAATCGAGAAGAGCTATTCGACTCAAAGACATGAGGAAGCAAATGAAAAGAAAGGATAGGGGGAGGGAGATGGAAAAAAAGAAATGTGCAGCATATATTTTTTTCTCATTGATTTTCTTAGGTTTTATTTGTATGAAGATATTTTAAAATGGGTTCTTGATTAAATCTACAAAATAAAATTATA
>JAYDZM010164622.1:0-10218 GCA_034509245.1 Artemisia ludoviciana
AAGAAAGAGAGCAATCCCAAACACCCCCTAAAAACAAACATAACACCAAACACTTGAAACACATTCAAACTAGGGTTTAACCATTCATTTCAAAACCCTAAACCCCCAAATTTCATAATGATCAATCGCAGCCGTCCAATCTCCAGGTACATCTTCACCAACCTTAAACTCATCACATCAATTAACCACACCAATAGATTCACTAATTTAACCCCCCATAGTTACTGCACCAGTAAAAAAAATGACAAAAACCAATGGACAGACGAAAAAATAGACTACCTAGACGAATCAGGTACCTTAATACACTCCGGTCCGGGTATCCGATACACCGAACCCGGTATCGACAACCACATTATGGTAGGAGGACTAAAACAGCCCTTTTCCAACTCCCACGCCGTAGCGAAAATAGTCGAAATTGTTAAAAGATGGAAATGGGGCCCACAAATGGAAACACATTTAGATAAGTTGCAATTTGTGCCTAATATGACCCATGTGATGCAAGCGTTGAAGGTCGTTAGTGACGGTGATGCGTGTTTGAGTTTGTTTAAGTGGGCCAAGAGGCAGAGTTGGTATAAGGCGAGTGATGAGGTTTACGTGAGTTTGATTGAGAGGTTGAATGAGTGTCGTGATTTTGATGGGATTCAGTCGGTTTTTGATGATTTGGTTGATGAGACAGGTGATGATAAGGTTGAGATTAATGGGTTTAGTGCGTTTAGTAGGATTGTTCAGTGTTTAGCGAAAGCTGAGAAGTTGGAAGTTTCGTTTTGTTGTTTTAAGAAGATTCAAGAGTCGGGGTGTAGAGTTGATACTAAGACGTATAATTCGTTGATAAATTTGTTTTTGGAAAAGGGTTTGCCGTTTAAGGCGTTTGAGATATATGAGAATATGGAAGGGAGTGGGTGTTCGTTAGATGGTGGGACGTATGAGTTAATGATTCCAAGCTTAGCTAAATCAGGTCGGATTGATGCTGCGTTGAAGTTGTTTCAACAAATGAAGGAGAAGAATATTCAACCGGGGTTTACTATCTTTTCGTCGCTTGTTGATTCGTTAGGTAAAGCGGGTAGGCTGGATACGGCTATGAAAGCTTATATGGAAATGCAAGGGTTTGGGATTAAACCGTCTGCAATGATGTTTGTGTCGATGATTGAGTCGTATGTTAAGGCTGGGAAGTTGGATATGGGGTTAAAGATTTGGGATGAGATGAAGAAAGCTCGTTTTAGGCCTAATTATGGGCTGTATACTTTGATTGTAGAGTCACATGCGAAATCCGGAAAGCTTGAGACTGCCATGTCGGTATTTTCTGATATGGAAAAGGCGGGGTTTTTACCAACGCCGAGTACTTATTCTTGTTTGTTGGAAATGCATGCGAGTTCAGGTCGAGTTGATGATGCTATGAAGCTGTATAATTCAATGAGTAATGCTGGTGTAAGGCCCGGGTTGAGTACTTTCAGTGCACTGTTAACGCTCTTAGCAAAAAAGAAGCTTGTGGATATAGCTGCAAAGATTTTGCTAGAAATGAAGGCGATGGGATACGCCGTAGATGTGACGGCTAGTGATGTACTTATGGTTTTTATCAAAGAGGCTTCTGTTGATCATGCATTAAGATGGTTAAGGTTTATGGGTTCATCTGGGATTCGAACAAATAATTTTATTATTAGACAGCTTTTTGAGTCGTGTATGAAAAACGGTTTATACGAGTCTGCAAAACCGCTACTCGAAAACTATGTTGAGTCTGCAGCTAAAGTTGATCTCATACTGTATACATCGATTCTAGCGCATCTAGTAAGATGTCAAGATGAGCAAAGTGAACGACATCTGATGTCGATCTTGAGTACTACAAAGCATAAAGCACATGAATTTATGTGCGGGCTTTTCACGGGTCCAGAACAAAGGAAACAACCAGTTTTAACCTTTGTGCGTGAGTTTTTTCAGAATATCGATTATGAATCTGAAGAGGGTGCGGCTAGGTACTTTGTTAACGTGCTTTTAAACTATCTTGTCTTAATGGGTCAGATCAATCGTGCACGATGTGTGTGGAAAGTTTCATATGAAAACAAGCTTTTCCCTAAGGCAATTGTGTTTGATCAGCATATAGCGTGGTCACTTGATGTAAGGAACTTATCAGTTGGTGCAGCTCTTATTGCAGTTGTTCATACCCTTCATAGGTTCAGAAAACGGATGTTGTATTATGGTGTTGTTCCTAGACGAATTAAGTTGGTGACGGGCCCCACACTTAAGATTGTGGTTGCACAAATGTTAAGTTCGGTTGAATCACCGTTTGAGGTTAGTAAGGTGGTTTTAAGGGCACCAGGGGATTCTGTATCAGAATGGTTTAAGAAACCGATTGTTCAGCAGTTTCTATTGAACGAGATACCATCAAGAAGTGATATATTGATGCATAAACTTAACATACTTTTTCCTAGTTCTGCTCCTGAGATTAGGTCACTGAGTCCACCTAAACCACTTGTTGGCGGAAGGACGATGTAGTAATAATGCTATAGTTATAGCATTGCACATATTATATGTATTCAAATTATTCATTTTGGCAAAAAAGTTGTTACAGCTCTTTATACTTTCTGCATTTTTGTAGTGGGCAAGAATAACCTCTTTCTTGAGGAAGTTGTAGCTCTAGCTTGTAAAAGGTATTGTTATACTTGGCACTTGGTTTGACAAAAATGTTTATGTAAAGTTTGGGTTTGGTGATGCATGTATTCGGTTCTGATATTGGGTAGACGGGGGCTAAAGTTCATAATTTGACTGGTAGGGTCAGGAACTTTGTTTGGGAGGCCAGACTCTGTGGCCAGGGATGAACATCTTGGTGGGATAACGATAAGGGAGGGGAAGTGCTGGTGAAGGTTATTCAGGTTTGGTGCTATAATGCTTGGAGTATTATGTGTTGTATAGATTCAAGTGGTATGTATGATGATAATAAAGGGTGTCAAGGTTCTATGACATGGACCTTTTATATGGTGGTGGGCGTACCGAGTGTGGATGGTACATTTAATGGCCGTAAGGTGGAGGTAAGTGGTAAGCAACTATGCAAAGCTGAAGCACATGGACAAACGTACCGGAACGGGCATTCAATACTTCAGTAGCTACTTAAGAATTTATGCTGCTTTGATCAAGCTTCTTGAGAATTTTGGTGCTTTTTGATTTGTGTATTTGTTGCTTGGTCTTGATCAAACACTTTTTGGGGCAGAGATTTGGAACTTGAAGCATATATTTGCCCCTGGATTTTGTTTGGTCTTTTGTATTCTTTTGATTGCTTAAGTTTAATTTACCTTTTACAACCAAAGAATCAGTGACTAATCACCAGCGAACAAAACTAGTAAGCTCACAAGCTTAGGAAAAGATGGCCATTTTCTCGCATGGTTCGAATGAAAATGATATTTCTTTTTTGCTCTATTACTTAGAGGAGGTAATATTTTCTGAATGAAATTTAATCATAAAATATCAAGCCATCCTTATATCGAGTTATTTAGTAAATCCCATTTCAACTTAAGCAAGTGAATAGTCGTTTTTGAAAGCCACTTTTGTATAACACCATTTAATTGGTATAAAAAGTGTAGGGCTGAGCAAAACCGACCGAATCCTGAAAATCGACACAACTGACCGTAACCGACACAAACCGACCGATACTCGGGTCGGGACTCGGTTTGGATTTTCCATGATGTCAGGACTTGGGTCGGGTCGGGTGAGCATTAACCGAGAAAACACAAACAAAACCGAGAAAACCGACCCGAGTAAAACCGAGTAATTTCGGGTCGGGATTCGGTTTGGGTTTTCCAGGATGTCGGTTTCGGGTCTGGACGGGTCGGTTTCGGCCCGATGCTAGAGTAGTTTAAACTTTGAAACCCAAAAGCAAGTTTCAAATACACAGTCACACACCATCAAGAAACTGCAAGATGAGCGATATTGAAACCCTTGTGGAATCAGCACTACGTGTGCTGAATACATCAGACCCAGTTGAAAAAGCTAAACTTGGAGATGAAATAGCTAACAATTGGCTTAATGGTCTTATTCCGGATCCTTACCATTCATCTCAACCCGATTTAAACGTCCCTGACCGACCCGCTAGACTCACTAATGTTAGTTTTATATATGATTGTTGGTTTTTTTCCTTCTTCTTAATATGCATACCAAGTGTTCGATAAAATGTCTAGCTGAGTGTTTTTTTAATCATTTACATGGGGTGTTTGTTTTACTGTAGCTTATTTTACCTTGTATCAGCTTATGTGATTTTGCCTTGTGTTTTATAAGCTTATTTTGAAACTTGTATAAGTTTATCATGTCATAATTAGCTTATATAGGCCCATAAGTTTCAAAATTAGCCGTAAAGAACCATTGGAGCTTTAGTCCCATGGGTGGAGCACTTGTGCACGAGTCAATAGACCCGGTTTCAAGTCCCACTCTTGTCCTAAAGTTCTCAATGGTACCATCCCCCACCGCAAATGCCCAGATAGACTGGTCAACGAGGGGCCTATCGGAGAAAATGGCCAGGGTTCAAAGCCCACCTCACCTCCTGATAAGTACATCTACTCATTGCCTGGGGCCGGGTCCTTGGGGGAGCGTCCGGTTGGCATCCTTAGGATGCATGGGACCTGGGTGATCCCACCATTCTTCACCTTTGGAGAAAATAAGCCGTAAAGAATGGGCTAATGAAACATAAGCTTAAACAAACTCTCCCGAAATCATAGGCTTATGAGCTTATTCAGAATTTTAAAAGCCGATTAGCTCATTTTAATAGCTTATGAGCTTATCAACTTGAGCTTATTGCTTATTTAAGTTGATAAGCTCATAAGCCAGTTAAAATTGAGCTTATTGGCTTATAATTTTTTATACATGAGCTCATAATCCCGATAAATAAGCTAAAAATACTCCGTACAATCACATGGTCAATACAAGTTTAATGACTTAGGGTGTAGATAAACAAAGATTTTTATATTACATAAATTGGTGCATTCGTGTAAGTAAGGTGCTAGTCATGATATTGGCTCTTTAATGTAGGTAATTTTTGATGAAATTTTGTTGCGCAGGTGCAGTTAGTGGCGCCCAGTCTTATGCCGAAGCTTGGGAAAGCTGGGAGCTTACAGAGCAGACAGGCGATTGTGCACAGCCTTGTGCATACCGAAAGTTGGGCTATTGATTTATCTTGGGTATACTCTGTCGATTTCAATATGGATATTTGCTTTTGCTGGTTATAGATAAATTTCTGTTCTAAGTTTTAGAATTTATAGTGATTGCTAATTTAAATGAAATAGAGGTTATGTTTAATATCATGCGGTAAACTAGAGGTCACAAGTGGAGCCCTTTAACTTATATATGAGCTGATTTGGGTTATGTATTTGTTCTAGCTGTCAAATGGGTTAAATCGAATAGTGAAGCCTAAAATGACACATGTAAAATGGGTCAAAGTGGTTGAAAGTTACCTAAAGTTATACAACCTCCTAAATCTATTTGTTCAAATAGTTTATGTATTATCGTAATATTGCAGCTTATTGGTTATGTATGTTTATTTTTCAAAATTGACGGACGAGTACTGATCTCTCTAGATTTTCTTTAGATGTCATTCATTTGATCATCTCCATATATAATTCAAACAGGACATAATTGCACGTTTTGGTAAGCAAGAGTCGATGCCAAGAGAGTTCTTTGATGATTTTGTAAGAGTTGCTCAAGATGAAGGCCGTCACTTCACACTCCTTGCCGCCCGGCTTGAGGAATTGGGTTCTTTCTATGGAGCTCTCCCAGCTCATGATGGTTTGTGGGACTCTGCTGTTGCTACATCAAAAGACTTATATGCACGTCTTGCAGTGGAGCATTGTGTTCATGAGGTGCGCCTAACGTTAATAATCTTACATTGTCTTTCTTTCACAGTAATACAGTATCCTCCTTTCTCTTCTTTATACTTTGTTGTTAACGGGTCAACTGTAACGATCGGCTAAACAGGAAACGGGTCAAATTTGTTGAATGGATGAAATTAGTAAAAAAGGCGTAACTTCATTCAAATGCTTACAACTTACCAAATCTTATTATTTCACAACAAGTTTCAGTAATATTTTGATATTATAGTTTTTATAATCAAGTTTAATGCATTAGTTGTTTGTCGATTGCAACTAACAGAATAGAACTGTTGGTGGTTGGGTGGTCCATCCGAACCCGGTTTTGACTAACACATACAATTACCTGTTTTTATCAATTTTCATTTTCACATGCCACTAAATCCCGTCTAATTAGAAATTACTTCATTGACCTCATAAAGTTGATTAAAATCACAGGCAAGAGGACTGGATGTGCTGCCTACCACCATCTCTCGTTTCCGAAACGGAGGTGACAACCAAACTGCTGATTTACTGGAGAAAGTGATTTACCCTGAAGAAATCACTCATTGTGCTGCTGGAGTGAAGTGGTTCAAGTATTTGTGCTCACGATCTAAAACCGTGATATCATGTGAAAATGTGGAAGATAATGGAGAAGAAGAAAGTAATGAAGTAATTAAGAAGTTCCATGAGGTTGTGAGGGCGTATTTCAGGGGACCGTTAAAGCCTCCTTTCAATGAGGCAGCTAGAAAAACTGCCGGATTTGGTCCTCAATGGTATGAGCCTCTTGCTGTCAAAGATTTTGCCCAATAATACTATCATTTTACAGTTATTGTATGTTATATGACGTGCTATGACATGTAGATCGTCTATGAACCAAAATGTTTTGTTTCGGGACATGGTGTATCTTTGTTGTTTTGGTTTTGCAACTCAAGTTGTTAGAATAGTTGAAATTTGAAGTATGATAACTTAGAAGTCTGGCAACAAACACATTTTTTATGATGCCCTTTTTTCCCTTTGCTAATGAAGCAAAATCTATATATTTTTTGTCAAACATTTTGATACGAATTAGAACACTTATCAATCATAAATTTCCAATGGAGGGGCAATAATAACCGTATGCAGTGAAATGAGTTTATTTGAGTTATATGTTAGTTTAACAGTTCAAAAGTGAACTAGATCAAGGAAATGTGGAAGGACAGAGATGACTAAGCAACGGTTTGATCATTTCAGTACGAGTTTCACTCAAAACTACAACATCCTAAAATTACTAGAAAATAATTCTACTACAGAACTATTCAATGTCTATTACTCGAATATTCTCTACCAAGAATTTAACACAGAACAAAAAAAGATTCATTTACTGCATAAATGCAAAAGGATCAAGCTTGGAAGCTGAAAGTCAAATATGCAAGTAACATGCTTGCCATAGGAACAGAGATATTGTCATCTACACCTCCTTTAGTCGGCAGTGACTCCACCAGTGTTGCAACCAATGCCACCAGCGCCACTCGCCCAATTGTCGGATACCAGTCTAGCTCAAAGTACCCGAACATTGAAAAGTAGAATAGCATCCTGGATATGGGTAAACTATCCCCATTATCACAATTTGCAGAAAGCCAGAAAGCCAACACAAATTAAACATGAGCAACACCCAATGATGGATGCAGAATATTCAAGCAGTATGTGCATACTGGAGGATACGGATTTTAATTCTCTTTCTAACGGATCAAAAACGTACTTTATTTTATCAAAAAATTAGATTATTGTTAAAATATTTGACTTTAGCAATTATATTTGACACATTATGTATCTAAAATTTATCAATTTTTTGGCTCAAATCAACCCGCAAGATGCGCATATTTTGCTACCTCTAGGTCAAAAGAGTATTTTCCCATACTTGAAAATGGAAACAATATTGAATATGAGGCCACGTACCCAATTGAGACTAAGAAACCGACTATAAACATAGAGATGCTACCACACCAACTCTTCTGTAAGTTGTAGGGAATTTTATGGACTCCAAATCTTCTACCCATGATATCTGCAATGCCTGTAATTATTATGTTAGAAAGAAGCCTATGAAGCGAGCGATAAAAACACGAGACTTAGAAAAGATACCATCGCCACCACACATCATCGAGAGTGCAACAACACCGATTGGTGACTCACGCCAGAATAAAAGAGAACAAACAATCAACACTAAAACATAATATAAAGGTCCTCTAAGCAATTCCCTGTAGTGTTGGCAAAATGAGCAAGTCAGCATTGGGTCAAAACAGGTCAAACATCTTTACTAAATATCTATTACATTGACAACAATATATGTTTTTTTATATAAAATGGGTTGAAAATGTCACGATAACTTATTGGAACATAAAACAAATCATTGAGGATAGTTTTGCGATAACTTACTCTGGTTTCCCTTCTCGGGTGACTGATTTTATGAGATCTTCATTGGTTACCAGTGAAAGACCATGAACAAGAAGCCTTGCACAGTTCAATAAGGGCACTAAAGCAGCAAAATAGCGAGCATCTGTTGATGTACTAATCTAGGATTGAGATATCAACTGTAAGAATTTGGTCGATATCTGTTCGGCATGGCGGTAAAACTTCACTTATAGCAAAATAAAGAAATGACAGGCAATCAAAAAATACCTGAAAAGCGGCCAGCTACCCATATACAGCAATCCAGATAATATATGAACCAGCTTTCTGCTTAGACTCTGATAGGAGAAGGGATGACAATAAGTACATGTAGCAATTTTGACCCATTTACTTACAATGGGTTGATTTGGGCTTTGTTTATCTCCAACGGGCCAAATGGGTCACACTAAAATAATAGCTTAAAAGGAAGTGGGCGTCAAAAATCGTCCAAGTGTACTTTAAATGCACAAAACCTGCTATACCATTTTTTAAAGAACATAAGTTTGTCATTGTAATCATACTTAACAGTTGACACAATAATAATATAATGACAATCTTGATTCTTGCACAAAAGAAGTGGGTGAACTCGACTCATACAAAATATTTGCATGTTCTGACCTGAACCCTTTTTTGACCAATTGCCACCGTTAATAACGAGGGATTAGCATGGCAAGCTAAGTTATACTCTGTTACACAAAGAGCCCAAGTTTGACTTTTATAAAATGTGGTACCTTCAAACATTAAAATTTATGTTAAATCAGTCCATCACTTTAACACCAAAGACAAAAGTTTCCTATTTGTGGTGCTCATGATACGGTTTGATGTGTTTATTGATATTTTCTAAACAAATAGATGATCTTTACCAATTCTGAAGGTGCATGATATCGCAGTTGACTTTCATATATCATATGTGTATACCGGAAGGGAGTAGGATGCACATGTAAGCATGTGCATACATATACTATTTCACTGTGGATCCACGAAACAGATCAAGAGTCACTATACAAATTTCACCAAACATGAACCATGAATTGGACAGTATCATAGATCCCCTTCCACTTTTTGAGTTTTTTCTAGATCAAAGTTATATTAATCCGTAGTTTATATGAAAAGTAGAACACGAACACTGAGCATCATATTGATGTATGAACCAACACATACTTACAGTAATCACTAAACCTCAGTATTGTCCTTTCACACATTTATTCCTATTGCACGAAGTACTGAAAACATCTTTACTTTTGGCAGGATATAAATAAACTCAGTCAATATGCTATGCACACAAAATCTGCAACACCTACATATATAAGTATACAAAAACTAACCTATATAGAATTGCATGGGTAGCCAGTAGATCCATATTATAGGATGGGTGGTCTAAGAAAAAAAAAGGAGTTGAATAATACCAACTACGGGGATGTTTGGAATTTCTTATTCAAACAATGTATGCTTATAAGCATAAACAAATAATCCAGTTAACAAGAACAATTTATTTCACCCCAAGGATAAACTTAGAAACTTCGAATCCACCAAGAATAATCATTTTGAAATTAGCAATCTCAAAGTGCTTAAAAAAAACATCTCACTTACCCTTAAATAAGTATAAGCATTTTTCTTCATCCAAACACTAAAAATTGGTCATTTGTTTTTTGTTAACTCAGTAACAAATATACAACCAAAATCTCGAAGTAGTAGTTAAAAACTTAAAATAGTACGTAGTCTTTATGGGAGGAGGTCCCCGACCATCAGCTCTAAAAGCACTAGGTGCAATTACTCGTGCCCCTTCGCCACTCCTACGTGGCCTCTCCTCAAGACTCGCCGAGCTCGCCGTTGCACCCTCTCCCCCTCCTCATGTCTCGCCGTTCCCCAACTCCTCGTCTGCACGACGAGCAAATGTTCTGACAAAAAGAGAGTATTCGTTGCAATTAATTTATTTCAAACGGTAATATTACCGTTTAAATTAAACGGCACA
>JAYDZM010165576.1:0-10215 GCA_034509245.1 Artemisia ludoviciana
TTTTAATAAATAAAAATATATGATTCAAATTTTTTTTAAAAACCCGCGCGTGCGCGGGCATTATAACTAGTATATATATATACTAAAAGAGGGGAGGATGATGGGAACAAGCACTGCTACAGTGGTTTCTACAGTATTATTTTTATTTTTTATTTTTACAGTACTAACGGTTGTTAGTTATTTAACGGCTGTTAACTAACGACCATTATCTTTAACATTTTTAAAAAAAATTGTACTCACTTTGTCCTTCATCTCAGCGGTTCATTGCAAATTTAGTCATCACATAATTTACATAAATGGTTCTTCATATTATACATCAATTGCAAAGTCAGTCCTAGATAACTAACTTCACTCGTTTCTACTAACTGTAAATACATCAAATTCTGAAAACTCAATTCATTTATACTTTATATCATATCGGAATACTGAATAAATCGAATATACTGTTTAAACTAGCGAAAGCGTAATTTTACATAAAAGAGGGCTTATTCCAAACACCATTTTAAAACTTGTATATTTGCAAAATACATGACAAAAACTATATAAACTTGGTATAGAAAATGTTTCTTGCTTTGGGGGCATTCAAAATCGATAACATGAGATGGTGATGAGAAGCTTGTTACCTAACCCGCGAGTTACATCATTTTTACCCACTATGCCACATATCAACATGTAACTTGGTCTCATCTTGCACCTACAAAACATGAAATTGGGAATGGTAAGTCCTTGCGACTTAGTGAGATAAGGGAATCTGAATTGAAGCATAAACATGATATTTTTGCATAAGACTTTGTGTGCATCTAGCATGGCTTCTACACGTGGCTACTTGATAATACCCGACGTCTAACTGGTTCTAGCATCATACTTGACATAAGTGCATAAAGCACCATTCTAACTAAATGCATAATACATTTCTGACTAAATCTGAAGCTATTTCTAAATCCGTTTCTGACTAATTCTAAACATATGGTTTCTAAGTAAACTTGCTACTAACTATCGGAATCCCTCTGGAGGCTGCGATCACTCATAATGCGGCCTATACCCTCTTGCACGGATGCAATCCGGGTCATAAAATGTTTCATACTAGATTTTCTAATCTATCTCGTATCAAAAGTGTATAAAGCACGGGTACTCCACTTAGGATGCCGTGAATGAAAGATTCCTCTTTTGCTTATCTAAAGTGTTCTGATTGTTAAATGGTGCATTTTTGGGGCACCCATATATACATTCTACTATATTCTGAGCTAATCTTCATAACATAATTATTTCTGCTATAACTTGAAACATAACATAAAATACTTATAACATGTCTAATCTACTAAACATGTTAAGCTAAATTTGTTACTCACCTGAATCATGAAATGCAAGCTGATGATATGTTGATCATGCATTGACACCTAAAATATGATATATGCACATATATTAATGCTAGACCCACACAATATTTTTTTTTTTGTGCAAAAGGTGAACATATATTATTAATCAGTTAAAAATTTCATACAATCAAATACAAACTAAACAATAGACATGTCTATTGTTTTGAACTGGAATATTCATCAGAAACAATACATTTGAAATCAAATACAGAAGATACTTGTAAGATTCATTCTTCCATTCCATCCAATCTTGCAGCAAGACTAGCATATTGACAACCAAGCTGCAGCAATCAATTTCACCTTTCATGCACCAAATACCATCTAGCTACATTTCCACCTTATCTACTTATCATGATCATTCAACCTGCCACCACAATAACCATGATAAGCTAGATTTGTGGCTTCACTAGGAACCCATAACCTCTCCACAGCAAGGGCTATACCAACTGTGCTACATTTCCATCTATAACAATGGCTTCACACAGTTGGGAACACACACCTTGCAGTGAGTACCAACCATTACCCCCTTAGCAGTGCATATCTAGGACCATGTAGGTTCATCTTTCACACCTCACAATTCCTAGAAACATGCACCACCACACCTGTTCACTTTACCCTACACAGATGGAAACTCACTTTATGGTTTTCAAATAGAGCAAAGACTGCCTTTTGACCCAAACACCTCTTTTATTACCTAACAAAGGCCTATAAAAGAGAGAATAAGCCAATAGACTGCTGTGAACTATTTAAACCCCAAGATACAGAGCCATCATCTTAAGTGAACACAACTCATTCAAATTCCATATAATCAGAATCTGAAGAGAAGGTTAGAACCTTTAACTAGCAGAGAAATCAAGTACATCACCTCTGCATATCCATATGAACATATTGGATGATAACCATCAGAAGAAGAATTCTGATGAAGAAAAACCATTCTGTTGCAGGAAACTACCTTATGGTAGTATAGCCTAATAGCAAAGAGACATTCTAAACCAAATAATGTTACCCCAACTGGATCCACATTAAAAGATCAGAACTTCTTCAACCATTAGGGATACCACCAAATTACTAGCCATCTGCAAATACTACATAACCCAAATCACATCAAATTCAATACCAGTCATCACCTATAATACTTCTTTATTCACTTTTATCAATAATTCCAAACACCCCTTAATGCAGATTCAATAGAACAGTGATCACTGAAATTCAGCATTCCACACAAATACCCATAATCTCCACTGGATCATTTAAGAGTATATAAATGTCACACCCCACTCCTTTTCAACACTTTGAGTAGCACTTGTCTTCTTGACTTTCAAACTACTCAATCTGCACTTGATTGTAGCACATATGTTTTGAAAAAGGCCTTCCATGCTTCTCTTCTCATCTCTAAATATCCTATAATTTCTTTCCTGCCATACCATGTACACACAACAAGCCAAGCATAATCTTCTAACCACACTACCAATAGAATTGCCATTATACATATTAGAAAACTGTCCAATTAAATCCTGCCAATCCATATCAGCCAACTGTATCCCATGTATCTTCTCTAGCACCTTATTCCACAACCCATTTGAAAATTTGCATTTGAAGAATAAATGTTCATGTGAATCTATTTCCTCATTGCATAATGAACAAACCATCAAGTCATAAGATCCCCATTTCCTTATCCTATCATGAGTTGTCAATTTCTCTTGTATAGCTAACCACAAAATAAATGCATACTTAGGTATATTCTGTGAGTACCAAACTAGCTTGCTCCATGAAACTGCCTCACCAGTGTCTGAAAGATCATTATATGCTTGTTTAACAGAAAACTTACCCACAACACCTTCAATATTCTTCCACATTAACTTGTCCTGTTGCACATCATTAAGAACAATATTATGGAACACATCATTGATTGGTAACTTAGTAATCCATGAATTAGGCCATCTTCCATTACTGATTTCTACAAACTCCTTAACAGTCATATCAGCTTTGAATCTTTCATCATGTAGATCTCTATATGTGATTTATGCATTAATAGCACCATTTCTAGACCAGTTATCAAACCACATTGAAGTGCTTGTCCCATCACCTACCTTTTTGACCATATGAGTTCTTACCACTTGCCTTAATCTAAGAATGTTTCTCCATCCCCAACTATCATTTGCATCCTCACTAACTTCCCAAATACTTCTCCCAAAGAGAATCTTTATCCACAGTAATGTACCAGAGATGTTTAGTGATCATGGCTTGATTCAAAACACTTAAGTTTTTCAAACCAAGACCCCCTTTAACTTTTGGTTTACACAAGTTTTTCCATGCTACCTTAGCTTTGCCATCTGCTTGTTTACCTTGATTCCATAAAAACCCTTTATTAAGGAGCCTATTTATATCATTAATAACAGTTTGAGGAAGTAGAAAAAAAGTAGCCCAGTAGACATGAATTGATTCCAATATAGAAGCTACCAATTGTAGTCTACCAGCATAAGATAGACATTTATTCTTCCAATTAAGGACCCTGTTTCTGACTTTATCAATCAAGCATTTGAATTCTTTAACTCCTATCCTTTTAGTGATTAAAGGAACACCCAGGTATCTTACATGCAATCTTTCCACCTTGAATGGCACAACTTCCAGAATCTCCTTCTGAATATCCACAGGAACACTGCCAAATATGATAGTACTCTTGTTGTAATTAGGTTGCAACCCAGAAATGGAGCCAAATTCTTCAATAACTTCCTTGATCACATTCACTGATTCTTTATCACCATGACAAAACATAAGAAGATCATCAGCAAAACACACATGGGTTAGTTTCATTTTCTTGCACCCAAAGTGGTACTGATATCTGATATTATTTTCAGCCTTTCTAACCATTAACAAATTTAAAATTTCCATGACAAGAGTAAATAAGTAAGGAGACATGGGTCCCCTTGCCTAAGTCCTCTCCCTCCTTTGAAGTAGCCACAGCTCTCCCCATTAACACAAATGTAGAATGAAGTAGTAGTCACACATCTCATGATCCACTGAACCATCTTCCTGTGAAAACCAAATCCATGTAGAATACTTTCCAAAAAATTCCAATTCACAGTATCATAAGCTTTTTGTAAATCAATCTTCAGAGCAACTCTACTTGGACCATTCTACCTCCCATATCCTTTTAATATCTCTTATGAAATCAAAATATTATCCTGAATCTGTTTATTAGGTATAAAAGCACTTTGGTTCTTATTAACAAGTTTCCCTTGGCATTTCTTCATTCTTTCAGTGATTATCTTGCTTACACACTTATAGATGACATTACAACATGCTATAGGTCTGTAATCAGATACTTTTGCAGGAGTCTGAATTTTAGGAACAAGTGTAATCAATGTAGAATTCAACTCTGTTAAAAACTTTTCATTATTAAAAAATTCTTTGACAGCTTTGTATATATCATCACCAATTATGTTCCAAGTCTTCTTGAAGAAATGAGCTGAGTAACCATCAGGGCCAGGTGCTTTATTGTCATCAATTAGGAACATTGCTTTCTTAATCTCACTATTAGTGACCTCTCTCACCATATGTTCAGCTTCACCAGTACTGAGCTTAGTAGTAAACAAAATATTAGCATCAACTGTATTCACCACTGGTAAATTAATACCCAAGAAATTCTGAAAATGTTTAACAAACTGAGCAGCCACTTGATCTCCTTCATGTCTCACACCTTGTTCATCATGTACAGCATTTATCCTATTCTTGTGAATCCTTTCTTTAAGCACCCTATGGAAGAATGCATTGTTTCTATCTCCCATGCTCAACCATTTAATCTTAGCTTTCTGGAACAAGAACTTTTCTTCCTCCTTCAAAGCTTCATTATATTGACTTATAATTCTACTTTCATCTTCTCTAAGATCTTTATTATCAGGATTCTTATCAATGTTTGCTTGCACCTTCTTCAAATCTTCCCTTATACTAATCACATTTTCAAAAACATCCCCATTCTTCCATGCTAGCTTCTTCAAATGTTTCTTAAGTAATCTTAAATTCTTCACTACTCTGAATATATGACACCCTGTACTAGTTGCCCCCTAATACTGTCTAACCACTTCATAGAACTCATCTTTTTCAGTAATAAAATTGACAAATCTAAAAGCTTTCTTCTTAGGCTGAACAACTTTAGGAATAACTACAACAACAGGGCAATGGTCTGATATAAGATAAGGGAGAAATATAGCATGAGCATTAGTAAACTTACAGAGAAATTCTTCACTTCCCATAACTCTGTCAAGCTTTTTGAGAACACCAGTCTTATCTCCATTTTTAGCCTTATGTAAATTCTTGGTCCAAGTGTAAAATAGCCCATAACTAGCTATATCTTCCACTTCAATCACATTTACACATTCTTTAAACTCAATCATATCTTTTGTCATGCTTGAACTACCAGCAGAATGTTCATTTGGCTCAAGAGTTACATTCATATCTCCCATAATAATCCATGATTCATTGCCCATCATCCTTTTATACTGACCCAATTCATACCATAACTCCTTCCTCTCAATTCCACTATTTGCAGCATATATGATTGTACAAAATATAGCCATACTACCATTAATAGTTTCTATTTTGCACAATATAGACTGTTTACAATAATGGATGACATTCACATTAACAATTTCACTATTCCAACCTAACATAATCCTGCAACCCTTATCACAATACCTCATATTATGCACCCAAGTCCACTTCTTAAAAATGTTATCACCAATTTTCTGCAACTTTTTAGCTTTTAACTGAGTTTCAATGATACCACATATACTCAACTTCTCATCATCAATATACTTCCTGACTTCATTTTGTTTATCAGTGGTGCTTAAACCTCTGATATTCCAACATCCAATTTTGAGATCCATATAAACAATTATTGGTTCCCAAGTACCCCTTTATCAATACCCTCTATGATATCCCCTTCCATACCTTGTGCTATTCCATTCTTATCAGGTAACACATCATTCTCTTCTATACCAGTTTCATTCTTATTCTTATCTTGCCCAGTAGCTTCACAAATTACCACATCTTCATCAAGAACCTCTAAACCAGCAAACTTATTAGCAAATCTCTTTAATTCTTCCAAAATCTCACCCTGCACTTTCCAAGCCTTCCTATTACTACCATTCTTAGGAGTACTTGGACTATTATTATTCTTCATTGGAGATTTTAGAGGAGATTTTATAGGAGAATTGTTATTGTTACTTGTTTCACCCTGCTCCTTATTGACTTTCTTTTGATAAACAAATTGAGATTGCTTCACATTTTGTTTGCCCTCTCCTTTGTTTAACCCTTGATTATTCAATCTATTAGCAGGACCTTTTCCTTTATTACCTCCTCCATTATTCTTCTTGTACCTGACTTGTTCAAACCCATCACTAAGTTTATCATCTGTCACCCTTTCCTCACCTGAACCATTCTCTGTTACTTTAGTCTTATCAGCAACATTTGTCTCCTCACTAGGAACCTCAACACATTCACACACCTTACACTCCTTATCATTATGACCAAATACACAGCAGTGTGAACCTCTAGGTGGGGTCCAATCATACTCAACCTTAACAGATTTCCTACAAATCTCTCCTCCATCTCTGTTTCTATAAACCATTTCAATCACATCAGGTAAACACTTTTTAGCAGAGACTTCTACCATAAATCTAGCATACCCAACTCTTCCAACTCCTAGCCTGCACATATCTGCTGTTACTGTATCCATTACCAATGGTTTACCCACTCTACTTGCTAAAGCACTAATACCATGAGTTGTCCATGCTTCCAAAGGTAGATTACACATTTTGATCCAAACAGGTATTTGCACAGGCTCTCTCTTATCCAAACATACATGTATATCCCATTTTTGAACAAAACAAAAAGCTTTATTATTAACCATCCATGGACCACTATTCACCACAGATTCAAGTCCTTCAGCATTATGAAATTTCATGAAATACACTCCATTATTCACATCAACAATATCCTTAAAGCCTTTTCTTCCCCACATTCTTCTTAGGTTATACCTCAACTCATTCACACTCATAGTATGTCCAACAAAATACCCACATAAAGTCAATTCCCATTTCTTACAACCCTCATCAATCATTACTTCATCAAAAACAACATATTCATAGCCATTCTCATCCACCTCAGTTGGAACCTCAAACAATTTTCTAGACATATCAAGTTGATTACCATAAGTAGCACTAGCATAAGTCTTGTTTACCTTAGTAGTATCCTTCTGAACATCAGTCCTACTAGCATCATTAATACCAGAAGCAGCAACAAGTACACTTGAGTCCTCCTTACTTGCAAGTTCTTCACCATTACCAGCTTCCTTCAAATCCTTAACACCTTCATTCACTTCACAATCCTGTGTATCTTCAACAAACTTATCATTTCCACTAGAACCATTTGTACCCTGATCTTCCACTCTCTCCTTCCCATTACTAGTACTACACTCATCATTCATACTCACCTTTCCCGCACTTGTCTCCTTTCTATTCACAGTATCCTTCCTCCCCTTCCCATTTGCAGCCTTATTATGTGTTGAAGCATTCTCAATTTCACTTGTTTTTTATTCATTTTTTTGTACATTCTTATTTCTACTCGTAGTCATTACAGAATTATCAAAATGAGCAGGCAACTTAGTTGACCTCTTATTTCTCATGATTAGGGTTTAGCAAATTTGGGGGAAATTCAAATAGAGACTGTAAAATCGAATTAAATCACAATTGGATCAACGAATTGTGATTAGAAACTAAAGAAACAAAAAATTCAAGCAGGTATTGCATCCATTCAATCAAACCTAAAATCCAATTTTTGGCGCCAAAATCACATAACTGGGTTTTTGTGAAAAAATACCAAAAAATTGGGGATTTCAGTATCAATCGACGCAGAATTGAAAATAGAATCAATTACATGGATTTGATTTTGAATTAAAGCGAAAAAACCAGTGTTATTGATTGATTTTCAAGGTTTTTAATGGTGGAAATGAGTGGGAGATAGTTATTTGAGCTAGAGAAGGTTTTCCGTTGAGGTTTACGTAGGCTCAATTCTTTAATCCCACTTAATGGAGAGACCCACCAAACCTTTATCCTCCCTTTTAAGAGACTACTTAAGTGGTTCATATGGAACAACTTAATTTGGTAAACGCCCCTTGAAAGCATAAAATAATGAAAAATAAAATGAAAGTGTGAAGAGGCAAAGTACTTAACTAGATACTGTATCAATGTTTCCTTATTCACATCAAATTATAATTGCATTTTGATGATTACAAATTATTACATGTTCGTTATCACTAGCCATGCAACTATGATCATTCCGGTAAAATGGTCATGTCGCCGATCTATATGCAAGTGGTCTATCAAATTCAGTTTCCTCTTAACTAACACATACATGCAAGTTAATATCTTCCAGGCAAAATCACGTCTTGTCAAAGCCGTAGAACAAAGATCTCAACTTTTCTTACTCGTTTAGAATATGAGACGATGGAGGTGACCTCAAGCCGTATAACCTTATTTCAGCTTTAAAGTCTTCTTTACTTGACTCGAACTTGGCTATTTCATCCATTCCGTCTACCATCCTTGTGATATCTGAAAATTAGCATTTTTTATTTTTTAAGTATCATTTATATCATAAACAAGTGAAAACATGACAATAAATGGCTTGAATAACCTAAAAGATATCACCAAATTACAAGTCATCAATTCATATATGTGGTCCTTCGTAGCCAAGCGTATTTTAACCAAAGGAAAAAAAAAGAAAAGATAAGAAGTTGATTTAGTCAAAAACAAAGATGTGAAGTACGTTGATCATTTTCTAATCACCTAAATCAGACGTGTTACCTAAATCACATGTGTTTGATAGACAACATTTCACTTTGTTTGCAATGTGTGACAATGAAACATGTTTTGTTGGTTTATGGAGGTTTTCATGGCATTACCCCAAAAAAGTGGTAATTCAATTTTTCATGTTTAACTAGTTTATAACCCGTCTATAAGGAAGAGATCTAATAAGAAAAAAAATTAAAATAAAAAAAGTGAAAAGTATTTTTGAAAAATTAAAATAAAAAGAGTGGGAAGTATTTCTAACCGCACATTTTAAATAAAGGGAAAAAATTTAAACGATAAGGATAGGTTTTTTAGATGCATCTAAAATGTGCGGTTATTGTTTCTTCTCACTCTTCTTATTTTCATTTTATTTCTCGTTTGATCTTAACTCCCAACTCAATAAATATTGTCATTTCGTGGTCACTAAATGAAGTGTAAATCTTAATAATTGAAATAATGAAAGCATTTTTAATTGGAATATTAACACAGTGAGAAACATAATAGATCTCAAGAGGGGACACATTTATTATCACAAATATATTATATGTACCATCAAATGATCTTCTAACCAGATTTGTTAACTATTTAAAATAGCTTACCATCAAATAGTGTTCAAAAAGTATCAATAGATTATTGTCGGTGTCGGTTCAGTTGATTAAACAAATATAAAATCGTATTTGTGATGTGTTGCTAACAAACATCTAGTTAAATAGTTTGTTAAACATTTCATTAGTGCATCATTCAAGTTTAGAGTGTAAGGTGCGGGGAAGATGAATAACACATGATTTGTATGTCACTTAAACGCCACCTCATTCCCTTTTAATAACACATCAACAATTGAAACCTCTTTCTCAAAAAAAAAAAAAAATAATAAATAAAATCCAATAACACTTATTAGGTCCCATAAAAAAAACCCCACAAAAAATAACCACTCATTAAAAAAAAAAAAAAAAAAAAAAAAAAAAAAAAAAAAAAAAAAAAAAAAAAAAAAA
>JAYDZM010166528.1:0-10212 GCA_034509245.1 Artemisia ludoviciana
CACAAAGCTGGTATGCATCTGATGATAACAATGACATATAACAATATAAGGTTCATAGATGGAAGGTAGAGACTGCACTGCATAGATAAGTGTCAACTGCATATAGCGATGCAATGTTATACAAAAGATTAAGAAGTCGTTTTGCAGCGCAAGTTTTATACAAAAGATTACTGCCTTGCTAGTTAAAGACTCCAAAGCTTAGCTAAAGTGTTGCACAAAAGATTAGTGATGTTTTGGCACATATTTTTGCATGCTGGGCACAAATATGTTGCAAAACATATTAGTTTCTTATAATGGCAGGATACCGTTTCAATATTTACATAGGTAGGTAGTTATTTAGTTTTGTTTCTTCTTTTCGGCGGCTGTGGTTGTTGCTTTGTCTGCAGTTGTAGGCTGGGTTGTTGCTGCACAAACATAATCAGATTAACAAAGTCAGGAAAAGTAGATAAAACGAAATTAATGAAAATCAATACTAATTTGTTCGGTATTTATTGGTTTAGAATTATTTTTTTGGGGGTGATCTTTGTATCAAGTGTTGTAAGATATTCTATGTATGAATAAAAGCTGGTATTTTGTTTGTATTTGAATGATATATTATTATTATTATTATTATTATTGTCTTACATATAAGAAGTATGGGTGCAAGACCAAACATTGAGGATTTAAAAGTGTCGTGTGGTTCTAATCAGCTCCAAATTATTGGTAACATGTGGATGCAATTTAAAGTTTGTGCATAGGCAGGGCATTATTGTGTCAGTGTATCAGCATGTGGATGCAATTTAAAGCTTTTGTACCGGTAGTGTATTATTGTGCTACTGTTAATAACAGGTCTTGTGAGTTTGTGTAAGCGGAAACAGCCAAGTGAAAAGAACCTCTAGGAAAAACTTTGATGCCATTTATCATATGTTATCTATATTCTTGTGATACGCACCTTTTTGCTTCTTTGATTTTGATGCCTCTTCCTGAAACAACGCTCTTTTGACTGTTTTTGTCTTGGTCTCTTGGCCTGTCTTATTTTGCATAGTTGCTTCCGAAGCTTCTTGGTGCACCAATGGCAGAATTTCTACTGGTGTTGCTGCTTATTTGTAAAACCAAAATCAGTATACGCAAATGCAAGTATTAATTTTAATAATGTGAATTGCTGATGTTTGTTTTGCAGAACCTTTAAATTTAGTATATGGAAAATCAATAAGCGACATGTAGTAAATAAGCAAAACTGTAAACCGAAAATCTCAAGTGATTTTGAACAACAGAGAAGACTTCAACTTATTTCAAGGGTTAGTAGCCTGTTATTCTTAAGGAAATAAGTGTTATGTAGGCTTATATGCAAATGCAACTATTAATTTTAATAACCTGAGGTGGGTTCATCCTGAAGGAACGGCTTATTTGTTGTTTCTGACTCATCTTTTTCATCTTTCTTTTGTTTGGGAGTCTGCTCAGTTGGCAACGCAGCAGGGGGTGGTGGTGTTTCTAGTTATTTACGTAAAAAAAAATCAGTATTTGCAGTTGTAAGTGCTATTCTAAATGTCGTAAATTCTTGGAGTAATTGCATCACCTGATGTTTGTTGATCTTGAAACAATGCAATGTTATTTTTTTTCAAGTCATCATCTTCATCTTGTTTTTCTTGAGCAGTTTCTTGGTTTGTCAATGCAAGAGGCATTGGCGATGCACCTAGTTATTCAAAAGCAAAGATTGAGTAGCCGGATGTGTAACTGTTATTTTAAAGACGATAAGTTGCTGACATAAATGAATTACCCGAAGTTGTCTCTAACAGTTTGGTTGTTCCTTCTTGTCTTTTCTTTTTGTTAAAGACTTGATCAAGATTAAAATCTGTTGTTTGGCTTGATGTGTTGAAATGGAATTGGAAAATGTTTTTTTCACCTTCAATTGCCAAAATTTCTGGCGGTATTTCTTGAGGGTCCTTTGTTTTGTGGTTTGCTAGCAACTCTAGGCATGAATACCCTGTGATATCATCTGCTGCAGGGCTAAAGAAAGTGATCGGAACTGTTGCAGATGAGTCTGCGATGAAACCTTTGAAATTATACCTGCGTTTTTTTATCAATGTAAGTAACTATTGGTTTGCTTTTATTTTATGTATTTTTTTAATATTAAATGAACCTAAGTTTAAGAAGTATGTACCTATATGATGGTTTTTCCTGTTTTCCATGATTAAGACAACGGTACATTCCATCTTCTTCTTTCACTTTGGAGGCACATTGGTTGCAACAGATGTAATGCCAGTCTCTCTTCATGTTGATGGAGATCACCGTTGCTTCAGATGTGAACCTGACCCCCTAGAAATATTTACGAAAAGTTATTATGTGTGTAATTTTGTGTGCACCAAACTTTGGGATAAAGGTATTTGTTTAGTGCTATATGAAAATTACCGTGTAGCTTTCTGGTTGTTGTTTTAAGAGTGTCTTTAAAGGGAACCTATTGCGAAACTTTTCCTTTTCAACATCTTCATATGGAGTCTTAATGATACGAAGTGGTGGAGTTTTTTGGTGCTTCTCTGTGTACCTATTATGTTTAAAAAATTATAATGAACATGTGATGGCAATAATGTATGGCATGTTGCTTATTCTAAAATCTCGGGTTTAAAGTTATTACCGTGCTCTTGCGTCATCAGCTTCTGGTATCTGTGGGTTTAAGTAATAGTGCGTTGCAGATGTTGCTGTTAGCTGGTAATCTGCCATAATTTTGTTTAAAAGTTTCGTAAGAATTTGGCATTTTAGATTTTATAAATCATTAATGCAATACCTCTATATTTTGTGACTCTGCAAGAGGTAACAGCAATTATAATCGGTTTTTGCATTGTGTCAAAGTCAACGTCTTCAAATCGGTCAGCCATGTCATCCCACATTGTGAACTCAACAACATTACCACTACGAAGATAAGGAAATTGTTAGGGTAGCGTGAAAAGTTAGTTGTTTATTTTTTATTAATAAAAGTTTAAAATATAAGCTAATGCACCTTAAATTTTCAATGTCCACTTTTCTAAAGACACTTTCATTTTGGTTGGCATCTGGTTTGCGAGTAACTTCTCCTGGAGACCTCAAACATCCCATGTAATCTGTAAGCAGATAACCGCAACGATTTTAATATTTGTGTGAGTGTAAAAAATTTGCTAGTCAAAAGTTTACCTGTGAGAATTGGATATTGCATTTTGCCTGTTGCATCTTCTCTAGGAATTCTGTGTTGAAGCTGGTTATACGAAGCAAATTCAAAGTAGTGGTGCGGAATTTCTGGTGCTTCAATGGGATCAAATTTTGTGGCTCTCCCAAACCTAAGACTTGTTCTGTTGCTAATTGTTTGTTGGTAAGGGTTGGTTGGTTCACACATGAACTCGGAAAACCTGTAGACTAACTGAAGTTTGATTTTTGGGCTAAAGTAATCGATTTCCTTAACATTCATGTTGGCTTGTATAGCATTTCCCTGTTTACAATTATACGCAGTTATGTAAACTTGAGTATTCATTTTTTTTATGATAAAGGGAATGAGACGTACCTCACGATCTATTAAGATACAGCAATACGCAGTTTCCTTTTTTTTCCCAGAGACTCCGCTTTGATCTTTTTTGGCATAGGTCACTGAAGTCCATTTCCTATAGACTCTAGCTTCAAGTACTTTGCTGTGGGATGTTGGTCGTAATTCTCGTATAGTTGTAATCTGTGGTGCACTGGTAGCGTCAACAATTTTATTTTCATGTTCATGTTGCATCAGAGGTTGTGTAGCTTCTTCCATTGTGCTGGATCAGAGATACAAAATAATTATGAGGCTCAAAAAATATTTGAAAAGTAAGTAGCATACAAATTATAAGCACCTGAATATTAGCATTACCATAGATAGAAAACAAAAACTCAGTGCTATTAAATCTAGGTGTTGTTCATGAGTTTTATGACAGTTGCAGAAAAGCAAAAGATGGTAATATACAGTTGTGATAGCATCATATAGAGCGTCAATGACAAAAATAGTGCGCAAATTTTGTTTGGAAAGGTATAATAACATCTACGTAATTATCTATCCTAAACAGCCTGCAAGTACCAAAATATCTACTGAAATGTTAATCTTAAAGTAACGCCTAGCCAAAATAGTGAGATTCAAAATTTTGTTCTGAAAATAGGCAAGCATTGCTGGCTATATTTGCACCGGCAGCAGAAAGGTTCTATTTAACATATAGCTAACTACCTATCCTAAATAGGTTGCAAGTACGAAAAAAGTTATTGAACTGTTAATCCTAAACTGATGCTTAGCCGAAATAGCGAGATTTAAAATTTTGTTATGAAAAAAGGAAACTATTGATGGCTATATCTGCTATGGTAGCAGAAAGCCTCTTTCTTTTATTTTGTTTAGGAAATCTTTGTAGACAATATTTTTCGTCACATTTGGCCTCTGATTTTCTTGTTGTTTGATGAGGATTTTTAACCCATGAGGAGATGTAGCTCTAGAAAGAGCCACATACAATTGGCCGTGACCAAAAACCGGTTCAGGAAGGTAAACGCCAATCTTGTTTAGAGATTGGCCTTGACTTTTGTTGATCGTCATAGCATAACACAGCTTTATCGGGAATTGAGTGCGTTTGAAAATGAAAGGAAGATTTGGATCTTTATGGATTAAGGGTATTCTGTGTATAAAAACTTTTTCACCGACTCTTGTGCCTGTGATGATTTGTACTTCAATAAGTTTCGACATCAAGTGTGTAACTATCATACGTGTCCCATTACATAAACCGCCTCTGAGGTTAACATTTCTTAAAAGCATCATCGGTGATCCAACTTTAAGCTCTAATTCATGTGGAGGGAACCCTGGAAGCTTAAATGTATTTATATATTCAGGAGGATACAATACTTCTGTCTCTGCGCCGCTATTCCCAACTGGTATGGCCATGTCGTAGCTTGCGTAAGTTGTCGCCTCACCGTCAATCATTGATAAAACTTTTGCATTGATGATGTCTGCTGTGTCATTCTTTGGACAAACAATTGCTTTTTGTTGTAGAGTAATTGCTGAGGGTGTTTGAAGCGTGGGCTGGTCGTAAATGAAATCAATAAGATTTGAGAGACCTTGATCATCATCTTCAATGCAATATCTAGATGGGATTTCAACCCATGCCGAATTTGTTGGATCTTCTTTGTCAGGTTCTCCAATGTTACCGTCACCAATGTCAATCAGCCACGAAGCAAATGAATGGGCTGAGCTTTGTTCTTCTAAATTTAGATCTGATCGGAGTAATCGCATATTTTATTTAAGTGTCATAAGACGAAAATGCGGCCACAGGTGTGATTCTGCGATAGAGGATGCTATTATCTCCATTTTTGGTGCACCTTTTTTAACTGGGAGTGTCTGCCGAAAGTCTCCACCTAAAACAATGGTCTTCCCACCAAACAAAACATCCGGTGCATTCAGTATATCTCTCATAGTCCTGTCTAATGCTTCAAAGCATCTCCGATCATTCATAGGCGCTTCATCCCAGATAATAAGGTCTGTGTCTCTTAACAGATTTCCTATATGAGTGTTTTTTTTAACCCTACACAGGGACTCATCTGTCAGCTCTAATGGTAGCTTGAATCTTGAATGCGCAGTCCGACCTGATGGAAGAAGAAGAGAAGCGATACCAGAAGAAGCAACAGCCAACACAATTTTTCCCTCACATCGCAAGGCACTAATGATTGTCTTCCACAAAAAAGTTTTACCAGTTCCTCCATGACCATACACGAAAATTAGCTCCTGCCTATGTTCTCTAAAAGCACTGAGGATAATATCGTATATATCTTTTTGTTTATTGTTTAGTTTTGGTACTGAATCATCTCTTTCTTGCGCCAATTTCTCACGGTTGTAATTCTTTTCTTCCATCAGTAGGCGGTTGTTCAGCTGATCTAACAACTCTTGTGGAGGTGGTTGCAAACCAAAATTCTGCACTGATTTGCCTGAACCACTGAGTATTATTTCTAACTCATATAATATATATCCTTGCAACTCAGCATCGTTGACATAATAATTGGGAATGTGCACTTGATGTGAGATAATGGGTGGAATATCATGTCCCATTTCTCGCCAATATTTATCCCATAAGCGCAAGGGGTTTGTTACCTCGCAATGAGTGAGTACCTGTGCAAACATGAATCTCAGTTCTGCCGATGATGCTGATACACATGCCTCTTCAAGGGCTATATCCCATTCGTTATCATCTCCAAGTAGACCAAGTGCATCACATGCAGCCCGATATGTGGAATGTACAACATGGTTGACTTTTCGCAGCTCTTCAAAGTCTCTACAACCTTTTTGATGACACAATAACATACGGAGGTAGAAAAGCTCTCCTGAAGTTGGGTGCACATATGCAAGCCGTCCAATAGAAGACCTGCTATTTTTTCTACGTGACCAACTTTTCTGATCTTGGTACCAGACAAATTCAGATGGGAACTGTAAATACGTCAAATGGCGACCATCTAAATTTTCACTGTTGTAAGTAAACCATTCTGTAAGTGTTGTTAACTTGCGATCACGGCGATTGACTACTGATTCTAAATTGTCGCCATCTCGAAAGGTCACGTGCTGCATGTTTTCTAGATGCACTGAAAGGATCTGCACGGCTGGTTCTCTACTATGTATTTCAAATTTCAAGATCCTCCAACATGCCTCATGAGGGCATATAAACCGCCCATCAAGGAAATTTTGAATCTCATCAACAAATCGTTGTGGTTGCACTGCTGAAGTAGATGCCTCACCAAGCGATCTTGTTACTTTGGCGAATATGCGATCTGTTCCTTTTGATATATATTTGAATAGATATTTTATTAACATACTCCACCCGCAGTATTCAACATTAATATGAGCCTCAAACGCTAAGCAAAGATCACGGTTGTATGGGACAACATAGGTATTGCCAAGCTTCATCTGCCCTTTTGTGATAGAAACCTCTGTCTGCCTTCTTTTGTAATGAGGATAACCCTTGTCATCAAAGAAACTTTCGTTATTGAATTTTTTTGGAAAATCTTTTGTACAATGCTCGCCTTCCATACAGGGTGCATTCAAATTGGCTTTCCCACAGGGCCCATGCATCATCATTTCTGAAACTACCTTATAACCACGGGGATCAATACGTGGATCAGGTAGCTCTGCAGAAATGTATTGGTCGACATCCTGAGCATTTTCAATTTTGCTTGACGAAGAAACCCAAAGTAGTGTGTGGCAGTGTGGCAATCCACGCTTTTGGAACTCAATAGTATACAACACTGTATGGTAAAAAAAACGAATAAGTAAGATAATGATAATCTAGTGGCATGCCATATTATGGAAGCATCAAGTTAAGACGTTTGAAGTTAATAAAAATGGAAGCAACTGTATAAAAAAAACGATAGGCATACCTCCTGTCACGTCACCAAATGTTCGCCTTTGCTTGATAAACCTGACAAAGGATTTAACCTTTTGCTCGAAAACTCTACACACTACATCTGCTCTGTCAGCTGTTGCGAGATGAGGAAACTGAGCCATATACCTCTGGATCTCAGGCCATTTCACATTACATGTGAAGGTTATAAAAAACTGTGGGTTACCAAGCACACGGCAAATTGCCAATGCATCCAAGTAATGACTATACATATACCTTGGGCCTCCGGTAAAAGAAGAAGGCAATATAATTCTCGAACCTACTTCTGAGCCTTCACGATCACCCCTCGAAATTGCATCATACAGGCCTGACAAAAACTCTCCTCGAATATCGTTTTGGTGCTTTCTATAAAAATCCATCCTATTCTGCTCTATAGAACAATAGACACTAACAACGTATTGTTGGAAGAGCCTGCCGGTTCGGAAGAGCAAGTTGTAGCTATCATGCCTTGGATGCAACTGGTATGTATAAAATGCATTCATCGAGACTCGTTTTGGCTCTTGGTTTGGATCTGTTGCCCTTAACTTTAGGTTTGTATGATACCCTGGCTGACCGTAGATGAAAATCAATGGAAACTGTAAGGACATGTATGATTTATGGATCTTGCTAACTCTTTTAAGTGGCCCGTCTCTGTATTCCAGAACAACATCAAAATTTGACTCGCTTTCTGGTCCTCTGTCAAAGACGATGCCTCCAAGGGTGTTTGATGCTGGAAGTTCATAACCACGGGGGCCTTCACCACTGTAAAGTCGGACCTTAAATTCTGGCACATCTGCTTGAGCACACTTGTCACGTGCAGTTCGGAATATTTGGACCAGCTCATTGTGGTCGTCCAAAAAGTGAATGAGACCTTGCACAACTTGTGGGTCCAGAGCATGTGCTTCTGAGTTGGAGAAATTGTTAAGCCTGTTTTGAACCTCATTTTTTGTGTCGTAGATATATAACTGTAAGAATTTCGGGTCGTCATCACCTGTTGGTAAGAGCGAGCCTATGCGATGATAAACCTGGCCAGAAACTTTAAACACATATGGGCCTCTCCCTTGATTCACTGTGCTGTCTATTGTTGAACCGAATGAAGTCATGGCAAACATCTGGTTGTAAGCCCTAATGTTTTGCATGAAATCGCCGTCCGCAAGCAAGTGCTTAATATACTCAGGTGGGTCTGGGTCAGGTTCCATGTAAACTTTACCGCCTCCACAACATAAATGGTACTGAGGTACACCATAAAGAGAGGCGGTGCTTCTAAGACGTTCAGCACGCCAGAAAGCAGCATCACAGTTGGTGCATCGTTCAGTGCAGTCTCCCAAGTCATCATATGTAGGCGATGCATCTACACCTATAAAATGGCAGCTGTCAACAAAGAATGTGGAAGCCCACATTCATTTAAAAGGCACTGCATAAGAACATAGGCCGTAAACAGTTACCTTGAGGTGCATAAGGACTTGATCGTTCACCAATGCTGGTGGAGGCACCATCTGAATTCGGATGCAAATTAGATGTGGGGCGACGCTGGCGAACACACCTTGTAGAGGGCTCTTTTGCGCGCGTATTTCTTTTTCGAGTTTGCTCCTTATGGGCAAACGCATGTGTAACATTTGCTGACCATTACTGTCTACGCCTATTCCCGTTGCTAAAACAGAAGACAACAAAAGTTAGAAAATTGTTATAAACAAATAGCATGGGAAAAAGGAAAAAAAAGACTTACTTCCATCCACAATAGAAGTTAATGGTTCATCAACGGCGCATACATCAGCATGAATGCCTGGATGAGAATGCAAATTAGACATCGGTGTACGGCGACGAACACACCTTGTGGAGGATTCATTTGCGGGCCTATTTCTTTTTGGAGCTTGCCTCTGGCTAGCAACAGCATGTGGAACATTTGGTCCGGCATCACCATCTAGAGGTACTACTGTTCTTAAAATATAATACAATAAAAAGTTACAAACAGGTATTCTTGTTATTAAAATATAAGACGATAAAAATTTACAAACAATGATAGGAACAAACAACATACGACCAAAGGAAAGAAACTGGTTACCTTGAAGTATGGTAGAACCTAATGGCTGACCACTGGCGCGTATGTCATCGTTGGAAGCACATCGTTCACCGCCTATTCCTGTTGTAAAAATCAGCAGACCATAAACATGATACTCAATGTTGCATAGGCAGAACCAAAAATTAAAAAAGAGTAATGCAAAATGAAAGAAAGATACTGACCTTGACTGGTGTCAAAGGATAGTAGCTGACCAACGTTGCCTGCACAATCAGGCGCATCATGTGTGTGCACATACGTCGATATGACCTGAGCGGAGTGTTGTGTGCGTTTCTCAGCCTGCTGCGAAGCGGAACCACTATGCACAGATTGTTCTATCATGAATCAAAAGCATAATACAATAGCAAGTCAGGAAAGAAAAAAAAGAAGCAAAGAACAAAAGAACAACAATTTTGAAAAGTGTCTATATAAGAAGAAAACATAACAACCAACCTTTAGTTGCATGAAGATGTATAGATTCACCAGCGGGTCGCACAAAACCACCTGAATCAGATAGGTGCATTTGGCTTACGTTAGGTGTATTATCTCGGGTGTTTCTCGTTTGAACTTGCTGTGAAGACTCGGTCTGATATGTACTTGTTCCTGTTGGGAGGGCCAAAAAAAAAAAAAAAATTGAGAATAAAAGCAACCCATCAAAAGGGTTTACGCAAAAGAAAACACAAAAGGTAACCTTCAAACACATAAAAATTAAATAGGCCACTAAGGCAACCTTCATCCTTTTTTTTTTTTTTTTTTTTTTTTTTTTTTTTTTTTTTTTTTTTTTTTTTT
>JAYDZM010167482.1:0-10212 GCA_034509245.1 Artemisia ludoviciana
GCACCTGGTTTTGAATTGCCGCGTCTTTTTGTTAGTGATTCGTTAACGCTTCCTTGTAGGCATCAAACAATTGCCTCACCAGCTTGCCAGAAGATCTAAGCAATTGTTCAAAGATGTCAAAGTTGGATGTAGAGGTATCACATACTATTGAAGTATTGATATCAGTTCTTAATTGTCTCCCGTTTTTCTCTCATTATTGTGTATACACTTTGTATTTGAAATGATTTTTTTTTCTTCTCTCTGGTATCAGGGAAACAAGCTGACTGTGCTGTCTGAGAGATTGGTTGCATCATGGACATTGCTAACTGAAGTGAATGCAGGCAAGTCATGTTCTTTCTGTTCGATTCGGTATTTTTGCTCCTTTGATATGCCAATATTGTCTGATTCTGTTAGTAAGTTAATCATCGGTTCAGTTGGTTTTTTGTTTCTGACACTGCAGCAAAAAACGCACTTAGTGGTATCCCAGAGAGTATTGGTTGTCTTTCACGTCTCATTCGTCTTGACTTACATCAGAACAGTGAGTAGTTCAAGTTTTTTATTTTATTTATGCAACATGTCTCAATTCACTTTGTTCATAAATCTCCTAATTTGGTTTATCATTCTTGTGCAGAAATTACATTGGTTCCGTCATCAATTAAGGGATGCTCTAAGTTGGCAGAGTTCTATATGGGGTATTTTCTGCTCTTGTGGATAAAGTGAATATTGCTAGTCGCAGTCTTAAAATTGTTATAATTCCTTCTGATGTTTATTCCGGCACTGTACCTTTTTTAATATGTAGGAATAACTTTCTGACAACATTACCAACAGAAATAGGAGAACTCACAACTTTAGGAACATTTGATCTTCATTCAAATAAGGTATAAACTTCAAATAAATTTCTTTTATAAGCGATTTACTACTCCACTGCTCATCTTTTAGTTTCCTGCAAGTACTTTGTATTCTCAAGATATTTTTGTGCACTGGTTTTATTATTTATGCAGTTAAAGCAGTATCCGGTAGATGCTTGCAAATTGAAGCTTTCAGTTTTAGATCTGTCAAATAATTCACTGTCTGGGCTTCCCGCTGAGATTGGTAAGGTTAGCAATTTTATTGTATAAGTAGTGTTCGGTAGCACATCAGAACTATATCGTTGTGCACTAGATTGTTTTATAAAAGTTTTCTTTTGCATTAGTTGTCAATTCACCTTTCATTTCCCCTATTAGTCATTGTACCTTTTTTCTGCACACGAGTCACTAAAAGATAGCTTTGTTTCCTGTTTGGGTCATTTTGTAACAAAAACCGGCTGTCAGAAATGATATTTCTTTCTGGAAAAATGTAATAAAACATTATATGCATGCGAAACACCGCTAGATATATATAAACTGAAGTTACTAGTACGTCAAGAAACTTGAGATTACAAGTTGCAAAATGACCCGACGGGACACAATCACACAAACACATCTTTTTATGACTTAAATGTACCAAAAACGTACAATGAATAAAACGAGACAGATGAATAAAATATGTTGGCATTTTATAGATAGTTCCCATCTCATAACTCATAGGCTTTTTCTTCATCAGCATATCTGGTCTTCCAGTTACATGTGCTATACGCCTACCTACTCATTGTACCTTGTTGACATTTAGAATTCAGTTCTAATGTCTTCCAAAATCTTATTACCTAGGCTTGATGACAACTTTGAGGAGGCTCGTGCTCACTGGCAATCCTATACGGACTCTTAGAAGGTTAGAACCACATCTTTAATTTATGTTTAAACATAGGCCAACCTATGTCCCCTAGGAGCCTGTTTAACAAAACTTTCATTCTTGTTTTCTTAGTTCACTTGTGACGGGACCCACTCCTGCATTGTTGAGGTTTCTTCGAAGTAGACTTCCAGCTGAAGAAGGTACCAATAAAAGAGCCCATTGTCCATGTTTAATATTGACGTTTGAGTTAACTGAAATGTATATATGATGCAGAGAGTGGACCATCTGAGAGTAAAGAAAAAGTTATTGCTATGGCTTCTCGGTTATCCCTTGGTTCAAAGGTTCTATCTTTTTACTGTATAAATAAAATTTATTAACAGCATTTTGTATATTATCCTGTAATTTTCAAACCGTTATTTTTGTTAATTTTATACTTTTTTATGGTTGTATACTCTTTAGGAACTTGCTCTGGTTGGACATGGCTTGAGTGTCGTTCCACCACAAGTATGGGAAACAAGCGATATCACAAAAGTTGATCTCTCAAAAAACTCAATTGAAACTCTACCCGCTGAGCTATCTTCATGTACTTCCCTTGAGGTAATTTGCTTTATTACCTTTTTTTTTCATTTAAAAGAGAAAGGGGTTAGTACTAATTTGATTATGGTTGTTATGTCAGACATTAATCTTATCAAGTAACAAGAATAAAGAATGGCCAAGTGCAGTCTTGGAGTCGCTTCATAAACTTGTGTGTTTAAACCTTGACAATAATCCACTCAAAAAGGTAAAACAAATTACTTTTTAAATATTGGTTTTGTTAAAGGCTATCTAGCAAACTATAATTCATCCTACCTAATTTCTTGTTTTTTTCAGATTCCATCACTCGGATTTCAAGTTGCTTCCGGGCTCCTCGGTTATCCCTTGGTATGCGTGGATTTGGATTCGTCTTTTTTATTTATGGCCATGTTTGGTTGGGCCAAGACCATAAGTCTCGGCGTGATACTTGGGATTGCTTATTTTAGATTATCTGTGACTATATTTTATGTCACCATTCACAATTTCAGGTCATTTTCCAAACCTCGACAAATTACTATTCATGAGTTACTATTCATCAGCCACTATTCATCATTTTAGTATTCATCATTTTCAGAGTCCGTTTGTGATTCCGAGAAGTGTTACTATTCACGTGACACTATTCATCCCGGAAGAAAAACACTATTCATGGTCATCATTCATTTCATCGTAAACTAGGTTTACGGGTATTCAAATTCGCGTAACCGGTTTGGTATGGCTGCGAATTCATGCATCATTAATAGGAACACTTCATACGGACTAGAAATAGTCTACTTATCATCACGATGACATTTGCATACTATTCCACTCGTAGTTATTTCAAATTGGCAATTTTGGTATATTCAACGAATTACGTATATTTATGTTCAAATAAACGTTATCACGCGATCGATAAATGTGACTAACACGTCCGGGATTCCCCACTATGGTCCCGACATATTTTCATACTCATTACAACGTCACGAAGATTTCAAAATTCATTTACCCGGTATTTTGGGAATTTAACTAATTGATATCGTAACCTATATATATATTTACGACGGTTTTTGTAAAAACTAAACGATAATCATTCCGACACCCAATACTTGTACCCAACATATTTTCCTCATTTTTATGACTTCATCATGTCCCGGTTAATATCGTCGAAGTTTATTTCTAGCAAACCCGGTACCCGATTACACCTAAAACTAACTAAGGTCTATGCATGTTTATACTTAGTGGTATATTCTAAATAAATCAAAAACACAAACCCCCATTTTACTCCTTTATAAAACCGGCCATGAGCACCCTTGGTGACCAAGTTTACCAAAAAATTCAACTAAACATTAACTACACAAGTAAAATTTGTCCCCTAGATAATATCTACACACATGTTTCATCTCATTTTATCACATAACCCCCAACAAGTGCAAGAGAAGCTTTTCTCTCTTCTTCCTCCTCCTAGGGTGCTCGGCCATAAACAAAACACAAGAAGAATCCATCAATTTTCCAAGATCAAGGCTTAATCAAGTTCTATTTGTACTCCTTTTTAGGGTTTTGAAATAAAAACCCAAGGTTTTATAAGTTTTCATCATCACAAGTTCACTAATCTTTCAAGTAAGTTTACAAAACTCATTTTCATAATTTTACCAAGTTCTTACAATGATCATATGAATTTATTTCAAGGTTTACATGCATATGCAAGTATATACCACTCCTTTTATACTTTTCATAACATATGAGCCCTAGATAACTAATATAGGCAAATCCTTGGTAGATTATCATGATGGATGATGTTTAGGAACCCATGACACCCTAAGAAGGTGTATGGTAGATCAAGAGATGGTTGATTGTTGATTGATATGGTTTTGGACAAGTTAGTAACTAGGAAAATCAATTTTTGAAACAATATATAAGCTACTGCAACTTTTTGCAAAACGTGGAAAGATCAGGGACTAAAGTGTAACTTTGGACAAAATATTTAGAAAATACTTTCCGAGACGAAGCTATGGCCGAAAATGGGGAAAAAAACGAGTTAATAACGAAGAAGATATGGCTTTCCTAAGTTTAACGACTAAAACTAATTTTCTGAAAATACGCTTGCTGTTGGACGACTTTCGGCGGACAAAACGAGGAATTTGGCGAGACTTAGATGAGCCGAGCTACTGAAAATGTAGTAGTACATGTCGATACGGAACCGTGGATATAAAGAACGTGGAAAACGAGCTTATAACGACCAATATACACACGTTTATATCACGACAACACTTAATAAAAATTGACAGCTTTTATAATAAAAGTATATTTCTCGCACTAAACACTATATTGCACTAAACGACATTGGAGAGCCGTTCTTCTTACCCGTTGAGACATGTAACATCAAGAGTTCACTAACGCATCAATGAGATGACATCTCAAGGTTTTCAAAACGCCAAGTACAAACACTAACACATTATGCACTATATTACACGACTAGTTTTGTGAAACTAATTGGACATATTTTTACTAAGTTATGGAAAACATTACATATCGACGAAAACTAATATTTTCAAAGTACGAGTGGTATAGATAGCATGTGCATGTACATTCACTACATCACTTCATAATCTAAGTAGATCATATTCATTCATAATAGGTTGCGGCTAGTGATCGCGCCTTGTTGTTCCGTTCATTACACATTCATTGTACCATCACTTCAGGTGAGTTTTCATAGCCCCGTTTACATCTTTATTTGTTTTCAAATCCCACGGGCGAGAATACATTGCATCATTTTCATACGGGCCTAAGTATACAAATTCAAGTACATTGCTTAAGTTACCTTTACCATGTTGAAGTCCCCATTCATTATCATGAACCGTTAATTACTGGGTAAGCGAGAGTGAGTGGATAGATCTATTGAGGGTGACGCCTCCATCCATGTTGGTATTCACCAACCATCATAACGGATGCATTTCATGTCTATATTCATTACATTAGAGTGCCTGGTAAAACACTCAGGAGGGGCGTTCAGCAGTCAGCTTCGGGGTCATGAGCTTATGGCTATTGTACTATATTTTTCACGTGATTTTGTTATACATTTTTACTTGAGGCTTCCGTATAACTTCATTTTACATAAACCTATGATCTCTCACCAACATTCGTGTTGACATTTTAGCAATATATTTTCAGGTAATTAAGGTAGCTCATGATTGGCTTGCATTGAACCTGCATGGAGTCGCGGAGTCGACGCGTCTCACTTATATTTTTTTATGCACTTATGTAGCGTTTGATCTTGTATGAACTTGTTTTTCATAAACTCGCAACACCTTTTTGGGACCTTATTTTGTAAACTCTGAATGTTTTAATGATCAAACGTTGTATTTTCAAAACGACACTTTAGGTCGTTCAATATAACCTTGTATGAGATGCCATGAACGTTACACCCAGGTATTCAATTCCGCTGCCAAATCAGGTAAATTCAGGGTGTGACAGATTGGTACCAGAGCAAAGGTTATAGCGAACTAGGTTGTCCTTATACCCTAGACTATAACTACATCACGATAGCATCTCATCATTACATCATAAGTGCATATTCATTATTTATGTGATTCATTATGCGAGTTATTCATTTCATTTCATATTGACTTGGTTTACAAGTGACATATCTGCAAACTCCCGCCTTGTTATATTATTTTCTGACACTGACATTGAGGACGCTATGTCTTATTCCACTCCTATTGTTTCACACATTCATCCAGCACCACATTCGCCACTTTTGGCATCGGGTGAGGACACTGAGGCCTTCGAGGAAGATGAGGTTGCCCCCACCCCACATATTTTTCCTGTTGCACCACCATCAATTACAAATGCACCTATAGATTCATCATATCATGCTACTCCTGTTCACTCAGGACAGACTCTTATGTTCCGTCGTCATAGGACGATCATGGCTGCTAGGAAGAGGGTACGCCCTGTTACCTCTACTCCTAGATTACCTACCGTTCATACACCACCATCACCATCAGCTATACCTACCACTGCTCCTACATGTACTAAACACTTGTAGCTCGAGAAGCGTGCGAGGTTCATTACTCCATCATCATCCACTATTGAGACTACCAGATACGACACTAAGACTTTTGAGATTCGGGAGACTAACCTCGCCTTTTCAGTACCACCATTGTCGATTCCCTCTTCCCATTCTCACTTGCCATGAATTAAATAACACCTTGTGGATAATAGCAAGATCACGGATTCAACAAGAAAATCAACGGATTCCTCAAGAATGGATTGGAATCTACGTTATCTCGGACATGATCGATGCACAACCCCAGCCCCCACTTCAGGACTCATCTTAACCTTATGATGCCACAACCCGGGATTAATTGAGAAGGACATCAGGAAACTTCTAGGCTAGACTTATACCTTTACTAGCTTTTACTATCACCCTAGCCACAGGAGGTGTGGCATAGTTTAAGGAAACTTGTAGTATTTTGATTGTTGTACAACGAAATCACCAAGTATTGACTCTACTATATGGGTATGGTTGTGCTATCTAGGATATAGGTTCATGTAGACCGAAATTTTCATGCATTATATTCATCTGTGGTGAGTATATTATGATATTTCATGATTCCATCTCGTCGCCGTTTCACTCCATTTATGCATGTCATGGTTGTGTTTATGAGAGTAGGATGACTTATTACTTATAAATTCTCATGGTCTCATATGATGTTGATAGATGTAAGCAAACCACTTCAGACATGACGCAAGCCACTGTTGGACAATTTATTGCCAAGAACATAGCCACCGACCTCACCGGGGATCTTACTCACGTGGAATTTATGGGTTACAATCCCCCCTCCTTTGGCGGAACTATAGACACGAAGGAATTTCTTAAATGGTTCGAAGAAATAGAAACAATATTTCTATGTGGCGACTGCCGTGAGGAAGACAAGGTTAAGTTCGCTACTTGCACTTTTCGGGATCATGCCCAAGAATGGTGGAATAAATATGTTCATATAGTATGGGTTGATGCTGCTTACTCACGCTCTTGGGAGAAACTAAAAAGGATGATGAGTTTAAAATTTTGTGTTAAAATCGAAGTACGAGCAATGCAACAGGAAACCCTGGACTTTACCATGGTAGGAGATGATGTTGTCAAATACACTACTCGTTTTTATGAATTAGCAAGACTGGGCCCTGTAATGGATGAACCAGAAAGAAAGAAACTTGAGAGGTATATCGGGGGACTCTCCCCTGAAATTCGTATGTTAGTCATCTCGTTGGAACCCGATACCATGTCTAAAGCTATCAAAATGGCGATCGAAGCAAAGGAATACATAGCTCACACAAAGACATTAGGAAACAATGGTGACAACAAAAGGAAGTGGGACAACAATCGAGGTTGCAATGCTACCCAACAATCACCCAAAGGACAAGAAGTGGTTAGGGCCTATGCTACAGTACCGCGTACAAAGAAAAGGTATACTGGAAATTTACCCTACTGCAACATGTGTAATCTACATCACCTAGGCCATTGCATGGAACCATGTAGGGTGTGCAAGAAGCAGGGTCATCAGACTAAGGACTGTAGGAAACTCATAAATCAGAGGATTCCAAGGAGTTGCTTCAAATGTGGAAGCTTAGGGCATTTCAGGAAGGACTGCCCGGAGCTAAGGAACAAGGAAGTCGGGAACTTGGGAATCAAGACTGAATCGCTCGAGGAATAGCGTGAGTTGTTAGAAGAGAACCGTCAGGATATTAGCAACATCAAGGATAACAACAATGCTTCAACAGAAGGAGTTCATGTTTTATTATGCAAACCGTAGTTCTAGCCCATTAGGGTTGTATCTTTCTTTTGTACTTTCCGTTAGTACGTTGACATAACCTGGTTGTAATAAGTACTTTTCCATCCAATGTTATATCTATCTTTTGTTATTTCCGCAGTAATCATAACCTTCGTTTATTCCATTTTCTATTTCAATGGCTCAATTCTCAATTGTTTCGCGACAATATACCACTATCTTACTAGGGATTAGGCTGATTTCATTCTTGACGGACTAGTAGACCATTACCATTCCATAGGATTCATCCATGTATCCAATGAACCATTCAACAAATTTTATTTCAAGCTATTTTGTTACCACCCTACAAAACGATTTTTTTTTCCGTCGTTACATCAAGTATTTACTACCATTATGTTAAACAATTTTCATGTAACTTTGAAAGGAAATATCTAGGATATCATTTTTCAAAACAACACGTTGAACACCAACTAAAACTTTTGAGAAAAGTAATACCATTTTGACTAAACCAAGCATCGCATCATTTGTCCTCAAGTATACATAGCCTGATCACCTATGTATAATTTAGGAAGAATTATGCCATGAAGAAAATAGTCACATTTTCAAGAATTACTAATAACAATCTTCATTCAAAAGCTTTGTAAACAAATGAAATCTTTCATAAACACCCCTTTTGACAAACTCTCACTGGATACTCACATCATTCATCACTCACTCAGCCATTAAGATGGATTATACCATTGACTTCTTTAGGAGAGACTTTCCTTTTACGAGGAGCATTTCATTATATAAGAAAACAATGAAAGGATAGACGGTACACCTCAAACTCCTAGTAATTCCTTTAAGATATTCCCTTTCTAATCGGGTATACACACTCTACCATACTTAGACCAACGTACCTTGAAGAGAACTCTCTGAGCACTATAGGACGTACTCAGCACCGTATGATCAACTTTGAATGGGTTGGGATAACCTTTCGATATTAACGGATTTCACCTTCAGCAATAGCCATCATCGGAATGTAAACTTTGCACCATTTAAGACACTCTATGGTCGAAGTACCCATTTACCCAATTACAAACCGAAATCGAAAGGTTAAGTTCACCGGTCTAAGAAATAAATTGTGAAACAACAAAGGAAATTTCACAAGTCAAGAATCAGTTACAAGCGATAAGAAACCGATAGAAGTTAGGTTGGTGCATGACGCACAACATTCGGATTGGGTATCCTTAAGCAACAACCATCTAGATTCGAGCGGGAGAACGAACTATGTTGAAAGCCTTGTGTTGGAAAGGCATGATACAATTTTGGTAACACGAGAGATTGAACCCTCGACATTGGACCATTTAAGATTCTGGAAAGGATTGGTCCGGTAGCATACAAACTTGAGTTTCCATCAGAGTTCAGCAAACATATACAACCCATCTCACATTTCAAACCTCAAGAAGTGCCTTCCAAATGCATCACCCGTAACACATTTCATTCCATTCCTTTAGAAGGAATTCAACTCGACGACAAGCGTAAATTTTGTGAGGGAAACATCAGAAATCATGTAGCATGAGGTCAAACAATTGAAGCAAAGTCGAATTCCTATCGTGAAAGTTCGCTGGAATTCTCGAAGAGGTCCCGAGTTTACGTGGGAATGGGAGGACCAAATGCGAGTCAAATACCCACATCTTTTCACCGAGTCTACTTCAGGGACCAGCATCGACTGAACTTCGGGAAAAAGTTCCCTTTAGGGGGAAGACTGTCACCATTCACAATTTCAGGTCATTTTCCAAACCTCGACAAGTTTATCTGCCAATGAGCGAATCTCGGCATCTGGAGATTCTCCGTCTTTGTTTTCCCTTCCTTTGATCCACAATACACTATGCCATTAGTTTTACCTGTGAATAATAATCGTCCATTTCTTAGTCTATCTGCTGAAAAGCAAGTCATCCTATAAACAGATGTTATGAACTGTAAGAAACCAAGGCACTAATAATGCTGCATAATATAATATAAGATCTGCCAACCATGAAACCGTAAAAATATACTCCGTACATGGGTTGGCTTTTGGTACAAATGAAACAGATGTTATGAACTGTAAGAAACCAAGGCACTAATAATAATCATCCATTTCTTAGTCTATCTGCTGAAAAGCAAGTCATCCTATAAACAGATGTTATGAACTGTAAGAAACCAAGGCACT
>JAYDZM010168442.1:0-10193 GCA_034509245.1 Artemisia ludoviciana
AATTTTATCGAAGTTATTAATTTGTCGAATATTAATTTATAGAGGTTTTACTGTAGGGTAAAATTGACATTTCATATTCAAAACATAATTATCATGTCTTTTAAGGTTTTAAATATGTACAAAATAATGATTTGGATATAGATGACATATTTAAGTCTTTGCACGGATATATACGCAATTATGAGTTTTTGCAATTATGAGTTTTGTTTGAATATATACGCAATTATTAGCCTTTGGAGGGATATACATGCAATTCTCCCTTAAAAAAGTAAGAAGTACACTTTTTGTGAAACAATTAACAATCTCGCAATACACAGCCATCTCATGAATTCTAGTGGTAAATAACTTGTAACTATCATAACTAAAATGTAATATGTCTCAAGTTCAATTATTATGTGTGGTCTCAAGTGGCCATGCCAACCTTTCCCTAAAGGGTGGACAATGGACTTTACCATGTTGGAGTATGTGTGAGCATGTGGCGTGGGCTAAAAATCCTTGGATTAGTTGGCCAAAAGGTCAGATACCATGGTTACTCAAAACAATATCGGTGTCTAAATAATAATGCCTTACAAAGTCATGGGAACATGTTTTTCATGTGTTGATAGAGAAAGACACACGATTCACAAAGGAATGGTGCTAATGTAAAGAGATGCAATCAAACTTTTCATGCATGATTACTTAGATGTCACTTTAAAAAAAAAGTGATTCTCGTTTCTATATACTTGTGCTATTCGAATGGGATTTTATCGTGTGACAGAAAACAGGAGCTTCATTTGCTTTTTCGTGTAACATTTTGATACGCCACACTGTCAATTCACCACTTTTGACAGAAGCACTATAGAATGATAACAACACGAACAAACCTGAAGCTGTTAGACACACCAAAGAAAAAAGTTATATCTAACTCGTACAAAATAGAAGAACAAAGTACATTTGGCAGCTGCCCGGAAACTCAAAATTACAGTTTAGATAGTGAAGTCCACTTACCTCCATCAATCTTACCGTATAACACATGATAAATAAAGGTTGTACCACATCTGCAAGGCGATATTAGAGGCGTTTTCAATAAATGTTTCCAAAGAAGAAGAAACAAAACATTGATTGAATTGATACTTATCTGTATATGCTAAAGTGGTCGAAGAACAAGTTGGTTTGCTGGTAGGAGATTGAAGCAGTGGTTCAATCTGAGAAAACGCAGATGTCTTCTCAGAATACTTTGCATGGTACCATCGTATTCTCTATCTTATCATGTATATATTCTTAAAAGTAACACTGATACTATGATTCTAACATGTTCTGATAATTTAAAGGCGGTTACTAATTAGTTAGCTTGCTTAATGCAGGGGGAAACGATACTTTATCCGAGCCTTTATTGGTTCATGAAAATACAAACCAGCTACAAGAGCCTAGTTTTCTCAGCAAGTTGACATTTACTTGGGTGAACCCATTGCTTGCAACAGGATACAGAAAACCATTAGTTCTCGAAGATATTCCGTCTCTAGCATCTGTTGACCAAGCCGCCACTGCCTATGAGAAATTCACAAAAGCATGGGATTCACTTCAAACGGAAAAAGCCTCAAACAGCACAAACATGGTTGCTAAAGCATTAATCAAAGTTTATTATAAGGAAATAGTTTTTACAGGACTTTGTGTATTGCTTAGAACAATAGCGGTTGTAGTTAGCCCATTGTTACTATACGCTTTTGTTAAGTATACAAACAGTGATGTTAAAAACTTAAATCAAGGACTCTTATTAGTAGGGTATTTGTTGGTGGTCAAGGTTACAGAATCATTGTCTCACAGACAGTTTTTCTTTATTGCAAGAAGAACTGGTATGAGAATGAGGTCAGCGTTAATGGTGGCAGTGTACGAGAAGCAACTAAAGCTTTCTAATTTAGGAAGAAAAAGGCACTCGACTGGTGAAGTTGTGAATTACATAGCGGTTGATGCTTATAGGATGGGTGAATTTCCTATGTGGTTTCATGTGAGTTGGTCATCGTTTATTCAACTAATTCTAGCTATTGGTGTACTATTCTCCATAGTAGGAATTGGTGTTCTTCCTGGTTTAGCGCCTATTATTATATGTGGGCTACTAAATTTTCCTTTCGCAAAAGCTATTCAAAAGTGTCAGTTGGAATTCATGGTGGCTCAGGACAAGAGACTACGATCAACTTCTGAGATCCTAAACAATATGAAGGTCATCAAGTTACAGTCTTGGGAAGAAAAGTTCAAGAAATTAATCGAATCTTGCAGAGATATTGAATTCCATTGGCTGCGTGAAGCTCAGTTCAAGAAGGTTTATGCTACGATGTTGTATTGGATGTCACCGACACTCATTTCTTCAGTTATCCTTTTTGGATGCGTGCTTTTGAGAAGTGCCCCTCTAGATGCTGCCACTATTTTTACAATTTTAGCAACACTGCGGACTATGTCTGAACCCGTACGGTTTTTGCCTGATGCAATTTCAGCGTTAATTCAGGTCAAAGTATCCTTTGATAGGATTACTTCTTTCTTAGTTGACGATGAGCTAAAAGATAACAACAAACAAGAAACCGAGAACTCAGGTAACAGTTTCAGAATACAGGATGGGAATTTCCTTTGGGATCCTGAATCCACCACTCCAACACTTCGGAATGTTAATCTTGAAGTAAAACGTGGGCAAAAAGTTGCGGTTTGTGGATCAGTTGGTGCTGGAAAATCATCGTTGTTATATGCTATACTTGGAGAGATTTCCAGAATTTCAGGAACAGTGAGTTCATGGATAGATATGTATACCATAATGACAAGTAAGTTTCAGTTATTTATATGAAGGTCGTTTACATAGTTTTTTCTTTCAGGTAGATATTTTTGGATCGATTGCTTATGTCAGCCAAACATCTTGGATTCAAAGTGGGACGATCCAAGATAACATACTGTACGGGAAGCCAATGAACAGAACTATGTACGAGAAGGCCATTAAAGCTTGTGCTTTGGATAAGGATATCGAAGCATTTAAACACGGGGATCTAACAGAAATAGGCCAAAGAGGGCTTAACATGAGTGGAGGACAGAAGCAAAGGATTCAACTCGCTAGAGCAGTTTATAACGATGCTGATATATATCTTCTCGATGACCCATTTAGTGCTGTAGATGCACATACAGCAGCAAGTCTTTTTAATGTAAGATTTCAACTTTTGAAACGGAATTCTCGTATTTAATTTTGTTGTCTAAGCTTATTATTCACTTTTGGTCATATAATTTTAGACCTTGTGCATCAGGATTGTGTTATGACTTGTCTAGAGGGGAAAACAGTAATTCTCGTCACTCATCAAGTGGAATTTCTCTCATCCGTGGACAATATTCTGGTAACGAGAACTTAACATTAAGCGTATTATATATGGATATTTTAATAATGATATTTTTCTCTTCTTCTTTTAAAGGTTATGAATGATGGTCAAGTTACACAATCAGGAAACTATGAGGAGCTCTTAATGGTAAGAACAGCCTTTGAACAGCTTGTGAACGCTCATAAAGATGTCATTACAGGATTAGAGCCATCACCTCATGAAAACAAAACTGAACTCGACAAAACCGAAAATAAAAGTTACCTTAGTAAAGAAAATAGCGAGGCACAGATACCAACAAAGGGCTTAGCAGGAGCACAGTTGACTGAAGAAGAAGAGAAGGCGACGGGGAATGTTGGATGGAACACGTTCTTAGATTATGTCGTCATCTCAGAAGGATTATGGTTTTTCGCTTTGACCGTCATAAGTCATATTGGTTTTGTTGGTCTTCAGGCAGCAGCAAGTTATTGGCTAGCATTTGGTATTCCAATCCCGAAAATCACCACCATCATGTTGATTAGTGTTTACACTTTGCTTTCAACTACAAGCGTCTTCTTTGTGTTTATGAGAACATTTTTTGCTACTCTTTTGGGATTAAAAGCCTCTAAATCATTCTTTAGTAAGTTTACCGCTTCAATTTTCAGTGCTCCAATGGTCTTCTTTGACTCGACTCCAGTTGGACGAATCCTGACAAGGGTAAGAATTCATTGACCAAAGTTCGTTGGAACATATTTGGTAACTAATCTATTGTTCATGCAGGCCTCATCTGATCAGAGTGTAATTGATTTTGACATACCTTTTTCGACTGCCTATGCGATTGGTTCTGGTATTGAAATACTCGCAACAATTGCAGTTATGGCGTCAGTGACATGGCAAGTTCTCATTGTAGCCATCATAGCTGTTGTAGCTTCAAAATATGCTCAGGTAAAATCTATATCTGGCAAGTAGTTACGGGTTGAGCCCACGGTTCAAGACATAACATTTATTTCTGACTTTCAGGGATATTATCAGCCAACTGCAAGGGAGCTAATGAGAATCAACGGAACAACAAAAGCCCCCGTGATGAATTACGCATCTGAAACATCGCTTGGAGTGGCAACAATACGAGCGTTTAAGATGCAAGACAGGTTCTTCAGAGACTATCTTAAGCTGGTGGATACAGATGCAAGTACTTTCATTTTCTCAAATGCAACCTTAGAATGGTTGATTTTGAGAACAGAAGCGTTTACGAATGTGACCCTAATCACAGCTGGTTTTCTACTGGTTTTTATACCACACGGCTTTGTATCTCCAGGTATTTATACCACACGGCTTTGTTTTCACTATAGCTCATATGAAATCATTGTGATGTATTAGCTTAATTAATTTTACCTTTGTATAGGGTTGGTTGGCCTCTCTCTTTCTTATGCACTAGCCTTATCGGCCGCCCAAGTGATCTTTATTAGATGGTATTGTAGCTTAGCCAATTACATCGTTTCAGTAGAACGGATAAAACAATTTATGCACATTCCACAAGAGCCACCAGCGATTGTGGAGAATAACAGACCACCATCATCTTGGCCATCTAAAGGAAGGATACAATTTGAGGATTTTAAGGTAAAAGCCTACTTTATCAGCCCTTCTATTAAAGAAATGCATCAAAAACATATGTGACGATTTTGACCCATTGACTTATAAATGGGTTGATACGATTGTGCTTTATCTCAGACGGGTTGGATTAAACATAAGGGACATTAGGGTTGTCTTAAATGTTTGGACCCAAAAAAATGTTTGCCAGTGAACCCACCCCGTAAGGCTTCTCTTAAATGATCCATCCAACCATTTTTAAACTATAGAACTACTCAAAGATCATACTTAATCTTTATGGGCTTGTGGATTTAGTTGAGGTATCGTCCAAACGCACCGCTAGTTCTCAAAGGGATCACTTGTACATTCAAAGATGGGACTCGAGTAGGGATCGTTGGAAGGACAGGAAGTGGCAAGACGACACTGATAACAGCCTTGTTTCGTTTGGTAGAACCTGATAGCGGAAGGATTCTTATAGATGGACTAGATGTTTGCTCTATAGGCCTTAAAGATCTAAGGATGAAGCTAAGTGTCATCCCGCAAGAACCTACCCTTTTTAGGGGAAGTATCCGTACAAATTTGGACCCTCTAGGACTACATTCGGATGACGAGATATGGATGGTAATGTAACCATCTATATAACCTCTATGAATCCATACATTTCTAACGTAAAAACGTAATCAGCTTTATTTGACTTTCAGGCATTAGAGAAGTGTCAGCTTAAAAGTACCATCCAAAGTCTTCCAAATTTGCTAGATTCTTCAGGTGCGTCAACTTTATAGGAATGTCATTCTAACCATTCTTATACAAAACTTTCGGCCTTACTTTTCTTCCGTTGTGACAGTGAGTGATGAAGGAGAGAACTGGAGTGCAGGGCAAAGACAACTATTCTGTCTTGGAAGAGTATTACTCAGGAGAAACAAAATCCTGGTACTCGATGAAGCAACTGCATCCATCGATTCAGCCACGGACGCGATTCTACAAAAAATCATAAGGGAAGAATTCTCGAGTTGCACTGTCATAACGGTCGCTCACAGAGTTCCAACAGTTATAGATAGTGACAAGGTCATGGTTCTCTCTTTCGGTAAGATGTAGCTTGCTCCCACATTGTTGGATCATATTCATGCATGTTAAAATGTACTACAGTACTAAATATCGGAAGATAAAAAAGGTACATTTAAGAAGTTGACCTTGTTGCTTTGCAGGGAAAATGGTGGAGTATGACGATCCTTCAAAGCTATTGGAGGCTGATTCTTTCTTCTCCAAACTCGTAGCTGAATACTGGTCCAGTTGCAGAAGGAACTCTATTCAGAAATTCTATGAAATTCAGTGATATATAGCAAAAGAACATCCATGTTCCAAGAAAATAATTATTCTTTACATGAATACAATAATTCTTCGTCTCTACGAACAATGTAGTTGCACGTTGTCTTTAGTCTGTACTCAAATAGTATTTGAATGACGGCGTACTATTTGTTTCAAGGACATATGTGCGAGAACAATAATGTGAGGATACCTAAATACGAGAATTCAAGTAAATTTCAATTCTCAGTTGCAGATATGTATCTATCTGTTAAACAGTAGTTCTATACAAACAATTTTGTTGCATAACATTTCTATGTAGGTTAATGAGAATGATACGATAAGGATGAATTGATTTTATTGATTGAATGCCTGATACAATGATATTGGGTTACAATAAATAGCATACGAAAGACTATTCTAGAATTGGGCTATTAAATATCGACTAACACTCCCCCGCAGTTCGAGCGGCAAAATCGTGAAAACTCGAACCGGAGTAGAAAGCACAAAATATAAAAGCATAAACTAATTGTTGTTGATGGAGATGTCTTGTAGCAAGCGGAAGCACTGACAAATCTTCAAACTTGAAAGTCACGACCTGATAAACCTAGAGAAACCAAAGTAACTTGGATAACCCAAAGTATCCGTTTATTTATTTATTTATTTTTTTTTTTGTTCATACGAGATAACCCAAAGTATCCCTTTTTGCGGATAACCCAAAGTATCCTTATTTTCATACGGGATAAACCAAAGTATCCCGAAGATAAACCAAAGTATCCTCTTTTTATACGGGATTTTTTAGTCCAAATCATGATAGAATTTCAGAAAGACATAACAATGGGACGGGTAATACAACTCACGGTTAAAATACTAGATAACAGTTCCCCCGATGACCAATTTATCTACTTTCAACACTTGGTTAAAATACTAGAACACAAGACCAGTTAACAAAGCACCATAGAATTTCGCAGACATAATAATGCAGCAGTGACTGCAGATTTAAGAGGGAACACAAAAGGGAGTTGAAGGAGAGACTGAAAGAAGGCTCAAATGTCTGCCTTATGCTGCCAACAACTAGGAAATATAAAGACACAAAAAGACCTCTCAATTAACTTCCTTATTTCTAAAACTGCCTAACTTTCCATTATTTTAGCAACCCAAAAGACTTTCTGGAAGCTTCTACATTTGCTTAGCGGTCCGGGAGCCATTCCACCTTAAGAGTGAACCTGCAATTGTCGTTGCACCTTATAATCCAGTCCTTGTTCTCACCTTTAAGTTTGTATTCACACTTGTCACTCACAACAACTTCTTTTGTATCAACATCTACAAAGTGAGCGGCGAACACGATAGAGCCATCGATAGGTACAGCCATCATGGACCTCTTCAATGTCAGATCGCCTTGCACTAAATTAGTTGATTCAGTATCAAATATTAGAGCCTTGTATTGGTGAAGGCGTTGACGAGCACCACCGCCGTAGTAAGCTAATATGCTTCCACGTACTCTTAGATGACCAGCATACTTTAAGCTCAATTTAGTGTCTACAGCCTCTCTTAATAAACAGTAATAAAAGTGTAGAGACCCAATGCGGCTTTTAATGGACCAAGTACCATTCTCAACACTTTCTTCACCCTTCCAAAAATCTAACAGATTTCTCTCTTTACCGATATAAGAAAGTTGGTAGCACGATTCCCCATTTTTTGAAGTGGCCCATAAACGAGCGTCGATTTGAATCGCTGAAGAAAATGGTACGGAATGGCCACACTTTCGATCACCAAAGGTTATGAGAGAATTGTCGCAAAATTTTACGGCATCATCCCAATTATGGCTGAAATAATCGACCTGGCCGCGGCCTTTCTTATCCATGTCACACCAGTTATCTGATCTTAATCCAAACGTATCCGTTACCATGATTCCCCCGAAAAGATTTCCCTCGTCAAAAGGTGCTTCGATACTCATTGAGAACATCTCAAAGCGTGATCTTAGCTCATAAGTCCTTGAAGGAGGAGAAGATGAAATGTAGTGATCCCCCCGAATGATTTGATACTTATCATCATGTTTCTTTTCCAAGTATGGCTTCATTTTTAATGGGCATTCCGGAGTGATCCCCAAAAGATCAAAGCTTTTCCTCATCACCACTCCAGCTGCCTTACACAGCAAAACTCCGGACTCACTAAACTCATCCTCGAGGATGTAACTGGAAATGTTATTAGATAAAGAATAGAGGTATTCACACAGCAAATAGGGCACCTTCCTTAGAATAGAATCTTGGATAATCTCCGTAAATTGTAGTAACTGTAATCCCACCTCACGTTCTCTGTCGCTTAATGCCTTGTGTGACTTATGGTGATGTGGGCGAATAAAACATGACTTGATACGACTTTGTACACTAAGTAGATGTATAAAGGTATCTCCCTCTATATTAAGCAAATCCAAAGCATTCAATGTACAACCAGAATATGTTAGAGTTTTCAAATAGGCATACTTCATTGTGCCTTCAACAATTGCTTCATAACTGTACCCAGAGCAATTGAGCCATGATTCCTTCTTCATCACTAACGGTTCGTACATCAGCAATTGAGCCAAAATTTCTTCTTCATCACTAACGGTTTCATACCCAAGATAACTCAATGTAGTGTGGTGCTCATCCAAAAATTCTCTAGCGGCATTGAAGCACTGCATAATGTACTCCCGCTGCCATACGGGAGTCACATATACAATCCATTGTGCCTTTTGCTCATAACCTCCACACCACAAAGCTGCAAGGTCTTCATGAACATTGTTTGGCTGTGGTTGATCTAGTAATGCTTCTTCCTCCCGAAGAAAAAAAAAGTCCGACCTTTTTTTACTCCTAATGACACCTTCTTCTTCTTCTTCAGGAAAGTATTTTCTTACCTCACGTAAAGACTTTTCGTTGCGCATTCTGCCACTAACTTCAACTCCACAATACTCAAGCATGCGAACTAACACATCTCTTATACATATGGATCGAAAACTTTGACACAAATCATTGTGCGGGAAGTCGATTATTACCCTTTTGAAAGGCATTATCGGTGCCCATGCAGCTATACCCACGGTTAGATTCTTTTCGATCCTCTCAATCATCCAGGGCCCGCTTAATTTGAAGGTTAAAAAGCCGACATCATGTATTTTGACTTCTTCTAACATATCCGATTTCGGAAAATTATCCTTGATGACTTGTGCAATAGCTTTTGGTGGTGTATTCTTGAAAAGCTGTGGATCTTCTGATCTTAAAACGTCACATACGTGCAAGATATTATAACACATGTAATCGCCAAACTTTTTTTTGCGATCTCCCTTAAGACGTTTAAAGAAGGGAAATTCATTCTTTAAGAGAGGAACGTAACTCTTTTGAAGTGCTTCATTCAATTCAAAAGCAATTTCTAGAGTTAAGACAGCTCTTCCATGTTCCTTTATTACTTTGTCTTCTGTTGTTAATGTTGCCATGTTTTTCGGTGGTGACTTTTCTTTAACTTGCGGCTTGAGAGATCGATTCAATGTTAAAATAAGGAGATGAATTGATTTTATTGATATTGGGTTACAATAAATAGACTATTCTAGAATTGGGCTAGGCCCAACATATAAACCAACCCAATCTAAATATCGACTAACATTCTAGTACGAAACTATCTAACTAATGGCGTAATAAGAGTATGTACGCAAAAAATATAATGGTCGATAAGTGAATCAAAAAAGTATACAAATCTTTGATGCATAAATGTATTTATCAGTATGTATACAAGTCTAAACTCTAGAGTTTTGATCTGTATTAGATATGCAGTGTGCACGTAATTAAGCTCATGCCGTCTAATAACCAAATCAAACGTTTTTTTAAATCACAATCAAGTAAAGGATCAACAAATAACTTTACATACTAGACGTACCCGTGTATAGCAACAAGATTTTATAACACCTAACTTGATCCTTAAGAATATTAATCCTAGTGGTCAGAGTGTCATCGGGTGCAATAGCAGTGTACTCAT
>JAYDZM010172285.1:0-17063 GCA_034509245.1 Artemisia ludoviciana
AATCAAGATCATGGGAAATTAAATGAAATTGGAAAATAAATGGTAGTTAAATAAACTCTAATGATATCATGAAGATAATAGGACGAATTAGATAAAGTCATAAAATCATGTATCACTTTTAGTGGATAAGTTTAAGGAAAAATTTCATATTTTGGGTACATTTTAGTAGCAAAATAATGCAACAAACTTTAAATCACAAAATATCATCTTTTTCACCACATTTTGCATAAATTTTTGTATCATCAAAAACCATAAAATAAAAATACAATGAACTTTCTCAATCCCCAAAAAGAGTCACAAACTTTAAAATCTAAAATTACAAAACTATACGCCAATTTTACTCTTTTTCTCAAACTACAAACTTTTATGTAAAATAATTTGTAGCAAAAAGGTTGCATCTTTGACCTTGAAAGTCAAGCACAGACTTAGTGAAAGTAACATGAAGAGAGAGATAGTACCTTCAATTTTCTGAAGCAGTTTCTTCACTTTGTTTTTGCAACCATCACAGTGTAAGTTCACTCTCAGTATACAAGTCTACAATGACCAAGAAAAACATAAGCCATTACTAAATAAGTAGCACAATGTTGTGTTTTATATGGATAAAGATAAAAAGAAAAGAGACAGAACAAAAAAACAGAAGGTTCTCACCTGGATCTTGAGGAGCTTAAAGTCTTCATCTTTAGTCATGTTTGTGAAGTAGTGTTTGGATATGGTAAAAAAAGGGAAAGAAGTGAAATAATACAAATGTGTTTCTTGTGGAGATAGTTTGAGTATTTATTTTTTACTTCACACTGGCTTCTTTCTTCAGTTGAAGAGTATAAAATGAAAGACATATGTGGTTCTATTTAATATGTAAAAAAGCTCCAAAATACTAGGTTGGATAACGATACTATTATTTATCTAAAAGGTAAAACTTACGTGTGTATAATCGATTTAAACTTATAATCTAACTTATAATCGCATATGTATTTTCTCAAAAGCTCACTTTTTATAGTTTTAAAGGTAGTTGCATAAATTAAAGTGTATACAAAGTGGGTAATATGGGTGTTTGACAAAACACCTTTATCTTTGTAAAGCACGTTTTCGTGTGTCATTTATATCAAGTATGTTTATGAAAATGAGTTATATATTGTTTTAAAAAATATTTATTTGGTCATAATGTTTGCTCAAAATTTTTTGTCAAATTTGATCTAGTATGTTTCAATATTTTCTAAATTCATTAATCTCTTGATTGTATTCCACACCCAGGCATTCAACGTTGTAATAGTTAAGAGGAAGGGGTATGGTAACGTTGGGTTGTGCCATTCACACGTGGCATGGGAAATGGCATCGACATTCTCGCGCCACCTCACCACCGAGGCCTGTCGTCATTATGATTGTAAGTAAACTAACGTATGCCAAATGTGAGAAAACTTTGAAATTTTGTAACCGTTTGAATCAATAGGCTAGTTTTCAATGTATATACATAAAAAATTAAAATAAAATAAACTAAAAATAAACTAATAAAAAAATAACACAACTAGCCACTCTATAAATATACACATTATCTAAAGTAAAACTATACACAAAATTACTTACTTTTTTCTTTATCACTATACAAATTCTCTAAACCAAATATAAATTCCGATGAAGAATATGTTAGCTTTTCCGATGTCGACGATGAAACTGATATTTTATTTATGACGCAAACATATTAGTATCAGCAATCGTTGGAAAATGCAAGGTGAAACTTCAAGAACGCGTATCTCGATATACCGTGAACATGAAGGTGCTGAAGAATATTTGTGGAACGACTATTTTAATGATACTCCAAAATACCCGGAATATTATTGTAGGCGCCACTATCGTTTTAGCAGGAAAGTATTTATAAAAATACCCGGAGTATATTGATAATTTTATGTATTTTCATATTTTTGTAATGTTTTTTCTTTTTTTTTAATTTTCGTACTTTGTTTATTTCTCGTATTGTAGTTTATACTTTTATTTTTAAAAATGAAAATTTAGTTTGTTTGAAAAAAAAAAAAAATAATAAATGGTGGGGTTCAAAAACTCAAAACGGCGCCTAAACGGCTCAAGTCATGCATGTAAACGTTGTTAGTCGATATATTCAGTAGAGTCCTTATCTTATATTTGTATGGGCTAAGCCCGAGGTCTAGAATGTTCTTTGTAGTGGTATTTATATACCCATTCATATCATTAATAAAGTTACGATTCATTCAATAAACCTACAAAATTATGTTTGGTCCATGACTATACAATGACGTTATCATGCTAAGCGTCGCTTGCTCATTTTACAATCAGAAATTTGGTCTTTTTCATCATTTCAACATCTTGATCTATATGGATTATTTGAAAATTTGATATGTAAGTCATCATTAATGGTAAAGTTAGGATGCTAACTAGAACTACCATTACGATAGCATATTGAAATCGTCACGGGGACACACCGATTCAGCTTTCTACATATGAGTCAAAACTCATTATCTTCGTGTAGCTTGACAGGGAAATGTTGACAGGCCGGATGGTTAGAAGCATCAACATATTCTTTGCATATTCTCAAAACCATGTCATCTGCTCGGATATATATTGCCATATTGATAGGACAAGTTTTTAACTTTTTGGGTGGATCATAATATTGGGTCATGATCAATGACTCAAATTTGTTGTCATTTTTGTACGCCTAGATAAATTTATATTGCACCTTTCGCATACTTTTCAATAATAAGAAATTATTATAGTGTGAATGTAATTGTTTAGTATATCTATAGCTAATAATTTTGTATGCTAAATTATAACGATAAGACACATTTTAGTTCAGTTGTCATTTTATTATGAATACAAGTATATATAAATTTCATTTTTGATGAATTTCTTTTTGTTAACAAGCATGTGCAAAAACCACTGATCAATTAAGAATGAAAGATTCGCAAATATTTTTGGTGATATGTTTTGTCTAGCTATCTTGCTCTTTAATGTTCCATCTACATAAACACAATAACCGAATTCATTTCGACACAAAATAAGAACACACATAAAAATGATATTTTCGATCCGATTTCGTTCATTCTAAAACCATACAAGAAAACATATCAAACATGTAAATGCATCAATAATTTCTATCATCCATAATCAGTTCTAGCTTTTAAGAAACAAAAATAAAGAATCTTTAGTACCAAAACTAACATTTGAATCAATAGAGACTAAATCAAACGCAACATCAAAAGATCAAACCTTAATTGGTGTGTTTAAGTTTGTGGTTTTCTTGGTGTCTCACTATGTTTAAGTTTGATAAGGCAAATATTAATTTTGTTGGGCCTGCAGCATATGCTCCCCAAATATTCTGCATATATATTTTTTGTACACAAATCTAACAGAATCATATCAATATGAAAATATTGCACGTACTAATTCACCAAACCCCTTCAAACCTATAGATAGTACGTTCATTTAAGCATTGGTTACAAGTATTGTTATGCATGCATGCATGGATGGATGAATATTCCAACTTTTGCATGACTTGTTTTGCCACGTGTACAATTTTTTGTCTATAAATTTGCTGCTTCTGTTTGTTTCATTTTTCATACCAACATCTAAAAACATGTTCGACACAGATTCTTCTTAGCTCAGGTATATATATTCAATTTCTACCTTTGTGTTTTATTTTAGCTATGAATATCTGAACGTTAAATTTAAAATATTTGTACTACTTTACTAGCCAGTAAACATTTAAACGATTGATTCAACACTAAGCAAAAAATTATTCAAATTGTAACTGCATGTGGATAAATATCTAACTAGTCATGACAGATTTTTCGACTCAAAATTGAAGAAATTTACAGTATGTGCTGAGATCGAAACATAATAATGCGTTAGTTGTTTCCATGACGACCAATTTTTTCATTCAACAAGAAGCGCCGAACTTCAGTTCTACATTTTTAGCTATGCTTAAAAATGTCGGTAATATGTAAGGATTATATGAGTTAGCTTGTTTAGCTCTTTTAATTTTAACTTGATATGTTTTGATTATGTTTGTTTCTTAACTGGATACTAGAATAAACTACGTACTTGTTTTGAAGTATAAATAGTTATGCATTACTTAGACAGTACGTCTGCAGACGGATGTATTGTACATCAGACTTATGTCACTAGCTATACGTGCATGTATCTAATAACTAAAGTATATGCAAGGTGATCACACCGATCATTATCATTGTGTTAAGGAAACAATTTACACAAATCTCGTGGATATATTAGTGATGATAAATGTTGACTACCAAAAAATTTACCTGATTGCATATTAATTAAGTTCAGACGTGTGCGTAACTAACTTTTTGTTAACATACGATATTGTATGTTATCATAGCTAGCTAAAATCATAAGGCAATAGTCTCTGATGTGCTTGGATACGACATATACACATAAGTATTACACTGGACTAAAAGAAGCTACTACTGATTTTGCAGATATACTACGATTTATGAGTAATACTCTTGTAGGCCTATTATTTGCTTGCTTGTTTAAGGTATGATCTTTCAATTTCCTTATATGTTGGTTCTTATAGATATATTAAATGATTAAAATTAAAACATATTTGCATTTCATATATACGCAACAGGAATCTTGAATTACAAGAAAGATATGGAGACAGGAGAAGCGATAGAAGATAAGTTTTCAAAGCTGCATCCTTGTTTCCATACAGACACAAGGATTGGGATTATTGGGGCAGGCCCGAGTGGCTTATCAGCTGCTTATGCACTATGCAAACTTGGTTACACGAATGTGACTGTTCTTGAGAAACATCATTCTGTAGGAGGCATGTGTGAATCTGTAGATATTGAAGGTATGTATTTGTGAATAAGTAGTCGCTCTTTTTTTTTTTTTTTCTCAGAGGCTTAATTGGGAATGATATCATAATTAAGTAGACAACATGCTTCACTTAGTAGTTACTCCGTAGTATTCTTAGCGAAAAAGTGACGGTTTAGGGACAAGGACTTGGTATGATATCACTAAAAATTTGCAAACAAAACTATATAATCATATAAAACATAGCTCATAATCATTATCATAAGCCTGTTAAGAATCAACCCGTTCAATCCATTCGACCTGTTGACCTTGTAGCTAATTTTTTTGATTTGACCCGTTTGGGATAAACACAACCCAAATGAACCTATTCATAAGTAAATGGGTCAAAATAGTATTCGTAAAGGACATTAAAGCACCAGAGAAAAATTAACTAATTGCAAAATTGTCAGTTCTGCTTACGTGTTATACGTTTGCAGCATTTCATTTCTTTTTATATAGAATTTCTTCATTAAGTAAACATATCGTACCAATAGTTTCATGCTGAAATATTTATTAAAATATTTTCTTAGGGAGGATCTATGATTTGGGAGGTCAAGTCCTAGCTGCAAATAGTGCTCCAACCATCTTTCATCTTGCAAAAGAGATCGAGGCGGAAATAGAAGAATTAGACACTCACAAATTCGCCACCATCAACACCTCTACAGGAAAATACGATGACACCAAAGTTATAGATGATTATGTTTCAGTTATTTCTTTAACTTTAAAACTACAAGATGAGGCAAAAGCTACTGGTAGAAACGGCGTGCATGCAATTAGTGACATTGCCTCAGAACTAACTCCTTCGTTTCTAAAAGCTAACGGACTAACCTCAGTTCCTAAATCTGTTGCCTACGGATTCACGGCTTCAGGTTATGGATTTGTACAGGATATGCCTTATGCTTACGTTCACGAGTTCACAAGGACTTCAATGGCAGGAAAGATTATACGATTTAAAGGTGGTTACACGAGCATTTGGGAAAAGATAAGTAAACAACTTCCGGCACAAGTTTACTGCAATACACGAGTGTTGACAGTCAAACGACACAGTAATAGTATTAGTGTCGAAGCCAAAATTGTAGACAGTGAAATGAGGGATATGGAGTTTGCGTTTGACAAACTTATTATCTCGGGTTCATTTCCATTAGACAGTGGAAAGACATACAGATCACCTTTTAAAACAGCAGGTATCTTCGTAGATGAAAGCAGTCTATTAATCATGTGCTCCTACTATATAATCTGGATGGCTTTTAACTTTTTCTTAACATTTTGTTGCAGAAGAAACCATAAATGGGGTTATGGACCTACGTGATCTTGAGAAGGAACTATTTAGTAAGGTTGAGACTATCGATTACTATACCACTGTTTTGAAGATAGACGGATTGGAGCATATCCCAGTTGGATTTTATTACTTCAGGGAGTTCATGGATGATCCAAAGACAATAGGCAATCCAGTCGCAATGCAAAGATTCTACCCAGACACGAATATATTCTTGTTTTGGTCCTATGGTAATTCAGCAGATATCATGGGAGAAAAAGTCACCGAGCTTGCGGTTGATGCAGTCACTAGTATGGGGGGAAAGGTTGAAAAAGTAATTTTGCAACGACGATTTAAGTACTTCCCTCATGTAAATAGTCAAGGTAGGCTTAAAAAACTCTAACTATTAAAGGTTTTATTTTATAATAGAAAAAACCTTATGTACTAACAAATTTTCTAATCAAATGCAGAAATGAAGGATGGGTTTTATGAGAAATTGGAAAATCAACTTCAAGGTCAGAACAATACTTTCTATGTTGGAGCGCTAATGGCTTTTGAGCTAACAGAAAGGAACTCGTCCTATGCCTTTTCTTTGGTTATGAAGCACTTCGCGAGTGACAGTCCAGAACCAAGTTTCCCCTATGTCAAGGTACTAGATTTTATATACTAACTAGAGATGAAAAAAATGGGCGGGTTGAGTAAAGAGCCAAAACGGGTATTTTAGTAAGGATTAATACAAGTTGGTTGACTGACAAAAATGAAAAATGCGTCCATTTATTAGAAATAGTCGATGCATTAAATATGATTACAGATAACACAAATATAATGGGTATTTAAGAATTTTTAAAATAACATTTTGAGCCAACTTTTAACCCGTTTAACCCGTTTTCACGCATCTAAATCTTTTTATTTGATTCATTTGACTCACTAAGGATAAACCATAACCCAAATCAGCCAATTCATAAGTAAACTGGTCGAAATTCCACCTATTTTACTAACCATATAATGAGCCAAAACCTTAAACTAATCCCTACGATTAAAACTGTTATCTGATATAGAGCCTACGATTTTGCAGAGATTGTTCACATTGAAATCAGACAGTAGTTCCTGGATTTCTAAACAGCTAGAAGAAGCACCAGGGGTCGAGTTTCCAGACATCTCATCTATTGATGGTTATCTAAGGCATTGGGGGAATCATGAATGTATTGCCTATAAGACGCTCTATACATGGACCAACGATAAAGGTGAAGTAACAAGCCGAAGGACATATAAAGAGCTCGATGCTAATGCTTCCTACATAGCTCACAAGCTCTTGACAAACAATAAGCCCGTTATCAAACCAGGAGATAGAGTTCTTCTGGTGTATGTACCGGGACTTGAGTTTCTTGATGCCTTCTTCGGGTGCCTTAGAGCGAGAATCATACCTGTACCAGCCATTCCTCCTGATCCGTCACAAACAGGAGGGCAGTCACTTCTTCATATTGAAAACATTGCAAAGAGAACAAAGGCAGTTGCTATATTATCCACTTTTGGCTACCATGTGTACGTCAAAGCAAATTCCGCCAAGAACAAGATTATGTTAACCGGGAAAAGAAAAAGCATGGCTTCTTGGCCTAACCTCCCGTGGTTGCATACAGACTCTTGGATAAAGAATTCCAAAGGTTGCAAGATCAGTTATGATGATATAAGGATATTGATTAACGCATCTCAGGTTCTGCCAAAAGATTTGTGCTTTCTTCAATTCACATCAGGATCAACAGGCGATGCTAAAGGAGTCATGATCACTAACAGTGGGCTTATTCATAATGTGAAGTTAATGCGTAAAGTGTATAGAAGTACATCAAAGATGGTCGGTGTAAGTTGGCTACCACAGTACCATGATATGGGGCTCATTGGAGGGATTCTTACGACTCTGGTTAGTGGTGGAACAATGATACTATTCTCCCCAATAACATTCATCAAGAACCCACTATTGTGGCTGCAAACCATGAGTAGGTATCATGCTACTCACAGTGCTGGCCCGAACTTTGCTTTTGAACTCTTGATACGAAGATTATTAACCAAAAAAGAAAAGGCCATGAACTTTGATCTTTCTTCTATGGTTTTTCTTATGGTTGCTGCTGAGCCGGTGAGATCTAAAACTTTAAAAAGGTTTATCGAGTTGACTCGGCCATTTGGACTTTCACAAGAAGTGATGGCCCCTGGTTACGGTATGGCTGAAAACTCTGTCTACATAAGTAGCGCGTTTGGACATGGCGAACCAATTTTTCAAGACTGGCAAGGAAGGATTTGTTGCGGGTATGTTAGCCCAAATGATGCTGATGTGGATATCAAAATAATCAATCCTGAGACGTGTGAAGACAATCTGGAATGTGGAGAAGAAGGCGAGGTTTGGATTAGTAGTCCAAGTGCAGGTGTCGGGTATTGGGGTTTGGAAGACCTTAGCAGGAAGACATTCCAAAACACACTTCATGGGCATAATGGTAAACTGTACCTTCGAAGTGGAGATTTGGGACGGGTTATTGACGGGAAGTTATTCATCACAGGGAGAATCAAAGATCTCATTATTGTTGCTGGAAGAAACATTTACTCATCAGATATTGAAAAGACGGTTGAGTCCTCATCTGAGTTTATACGGCCAGGATGTTGTGCTGTCGTAGGTGTTCCTGAAGAGATCTTGTTGGCTAAAGGAATCACGCTCCCAGAACACTCAGACCAAGTCGGATTGGTCGTGATTGCAGAGGTTCGAGGGAATAAGCATGTCCTGAACGAAGTGATGGAACACATACAAACTGTTGTGGCTGAAGAGCACGGTGTAACAATTGCTTCCATCTTGCTAATTAAGGAAAGAAGCATTTGCAAGACAACATCAGGTAAGATTAAGAGGTTCGAATGTATGAAGCAATTTACTGATAACAAGCTGCAAGTAGTTCAAGTACATCATGGGCAGAAAATATCTTCGGTTCAAGCTACAACAGCAAACACGAAAGATACTAATTCGGTTATATCTAAAAAAGATATTATTCACTTTCTGAAGAAAATCCTATCTGAGCAAACGGGAACTCCCATTACAAGCATTTCTGTTACTGAAAGCCTGGTGAACTATGGGATTGATTCAATTGGAGTGGTTCGAGCAGCTCAAAAGCTTTCTACTTTTCTTGGGATTCCAGTGGGAGCAATTGATATTTTCACAGCCACTTGCATTGATGATTTGGCAGATTTTGCTGAAGATTTGGTAAGAAAATCTTGCCCTGAATTATCGAGTCCTGCATCTGAATTGTGTGATAACACGACACGGTCTGCAAAGGTATCAGTCGAAGCTTCATTAGCTCGTAAGTTGAGTATTTGGCTATTCCACCTTCTTGGTCTCGTATACATACTATTTTTGCTGATGATTCCTATGTGCCTTTCGGTTTCTGCTTTTACCACTCTAATCTCGGTGAGAAGTAAGCTGATAGATACGAGCCCATGGTATGGATATTTAATATCCTTAACGTGTGCTCCTCTTGCTTGGATGTTTTTCATTGTTTCGTCATGTATCACTATTGCTATATTTGGGAACTCATTTCTTCAACCAAACTATGGAACTAGTCCCAGTGTATCAATTTGGTCAATCGAATTCGTGAAATGGTGGACATTATACAAAGTGCACGAGGTTTCTTCTAAAGTTATAGCGGTACATTTGAAAGGTACGGTGTTTTCTAGGCTATGGTTTGAGATGTTTGGAGCAAAGATTGGATCGTCGGTGCTTCTTGATACCATTGACATCACGGACCCTTATCTCGTCACCATTGGTGATGGAGCAGTGATTGCTGAAGGAGTACTAATTCAAAGCCATGAAGTGAAAAATGGTGTTTTGAGATTCCAACCAATCAGAATCGGGGAAAACTCTTGTGTTGGTCCTTACGCTGTACTTCAAAAAGGGAGCATTGTAGCAGATGGTGCTGAGCTTCCTCCGTTGCAAACTTGCAAAGGCGGCCAACTTGAACTGAAGGTTTCCAAGATACCTGAAGCCAAACAGGTTTGTACAAGAGTACTATTTATTCCCTTGATCTCTATTTTTGTTTCTTTTCTGCAACAGTAACTTACATTTGCGAACCTCGTATGCAGGTTAATATTTCACAAGACAGTAAGAGTGGATGGCATAAAAGAAACGAGCCCCTTTACCATATCTTAGGCATTTACTCGGTTGGTTTCCTCAGTTGTCTATCCGCAGCCATTGTTTACACAATCTACATGTGGCTATTACAGAAGCCTCATTCGTCGCAAGATTTCAGCTTTCTTTGCTTATGTGCTTGTGTTCACTGGCTCCCGTTCAATGTTATTGCATATGCCATCATGCTTAAAAATGTTCCCACAAGCTCCTTAACTTTTTCCGTGACCATTGCAATCGCATATCTAGCTCACGGCATTATTCTCACTTTCCTGACTTCCATCTTGCTTCGAGTCCTTTCAAAGGCAAAACAGAGAAACCACATGGTGACCTGGTTTTGCCATCGATTAACTACTTCATGTCATTTAAAATTTGCAAAGTTTCTTTCTGGGACAGAAGCTTTTTGTGTGTACCTTCGCGTTTTAGGAGCAAATATCGGTCGTCATTGCTCTATTAGAGCCATTAACCCAATCTCAGTCCCAGAATTAGTCACAGTTGGTGACGGTGTTCATCTAGGCGACTTCAGTCGAATTCTCCCGGGTTTTTATAACTCAAAAGGGTACATTAGCGGACACGTGAAGGTAGAAGAAAACTCGGTTATCGGGAGCCAAAGCCTTGTTTTACCTGGATCTATTGTTGAGGCCAGTGTCATACTTGGCGCCCTTTCAGTTGCTCCTATGAATTCAGTTCTTCGATCAGGCGGTGTTTTTGTTGGTTCTCAAACTCCAATTATGGTTAAGAGTATCACACATGCTTTGGATGATAGGATCGAAGAAATGGACATAAAGTACAAGAAAGTACTTGGAAATCTTGCTGCAAACTTTGCAGCTGCGACACTCAAAGTAAAATCAAGATACTTCCATCGAATTGGTGCAGCCGGGAAGGGAACTCTAAGGCTTTATGAAAATGTACCAGGATTTCCAGAGCATAAAATTTTCTCGCTTGGAAAAATATATCCTATAATTCTTCGTCATAGCAACTGCTTAAGTTCAGATGATGATGCAAGGCTTGATCCTCGTGGCGCAGCGATAAGAATACTTTCGGATGAGGGTAACATTAGTACTGCACTGCTTGATTTGACATTAAAGACTGGAAAAGCATTTCATGCTGGTACAATTGGTGACTTTGCAACATGGTTGGTTTGTGGAGCTAAAGCACGAGAAGAGCATGTGAAACATGCTCCTCATGTAAAGTATGCTATGTGGGACTCGTTAAGAAAATGTGATTCATATGCTGAGTTGCATTACTACTCAAACATATGCAGGTTGTTTAGATTCAAAGATGGAAGTGAAATGTATGTGAAGTTCAAGTTACGACCATTTGATGAAAAAATTGACGAGGATTCTGGTATGGTGGAGCCCACAGGTATACTACCTCCCGAAACAGGTGCAATCCCAAGAGATGAGAATGACACACGCCCACTTCTTTTCCTTGATGACGATTTCCAACGTCGTGTGAATTCTTCAAAAAATGTTCGTTATGTATTTCAACTACAATTTCGTCCAGTACCGGATGATGCAAGTGTACGTGAGGTTGCACTTGACTGTACCAAACCATGGGATGAAAATGATTATCCATATGTTGAGGTGGGTGAGATAACCATTGACCAAGTACTCACAAATGAAGAATCGGCAGAGTTAGAGTTCAACCCGTTTCTAAGATGCAATGAAGTGGATGTGATCCGGGCCACATCATGCTCCCAAAGTGCATCTTTGGATCATGGAAGATCAGTCGTCTACTCCATCTGCCAACATTTACGCAATAACAAGCCACTCCCCGAGGCTTGGAGGAACTTCTTGGATCACTCTGATGTAAAAGTTGATTTTACCGGTTGCCCAATGGCAAAAGTAATGGACAAAAAAGATGCTCAAACGGTAACTTTAACAAGACCATGGTACCAAAACTTATGGATGATGTCTGGTCAACCGTTCTTGCAAGTTTTCATTCCCTACTTTTTAATGGGGATGATCATATTCGCTCCTCTCAATGTGACAATGTACTTAAAAGATCACGGTATGATCCAACTGCATTGGCTGATACCACTTTTCTGGTTCAGTTCCGGGACTCTAGCTGGACTAATTTGTGCTATATCCAAATGGGTTCTCGTGGGGAAAAAGAAAGAAGGTGATACTGTAATGATTTGGAGCATAGGCGTTTACATGGACACTATATGGCAGGCGATCAGGACACTCACTGGTGAATACTTTATGGAAATGACTAGTGGTTCATTTATGTTCGGGATATGGATGAACTTAATGGGATCAGACGTTGCATGGGACCAAGGAGCTTACGTGGATGGTATGGGCGCAGTGTTGAACCCGGAGATGGTTAGTGTTGAAAATCACGGATCTGTTGAACGAGAGGCACTACTTTTTGGACACATATACGAAGGTGAAGGCGGAAAAGTGAAATACGGGAAAATTAAGATCAAGGAAGGAGGTTTTGTGGGAAGTCGAGCTGTGGCTATGCCAGGAGTCGTCGTGGAGAATGAAGGATGTCTTGGTGCTCTTTCACTTGCTATGAAGGAAGAGATTGTTAAGTAAAAGTTAGCAGAAGTTAAGTGTGAAATGGTGTGCTTGTGTCTTTTCTGTAATAATCTGTGATGTATCTTTTGTATATGGTGTGATTTATGTTCATTTGATATTGTTTAGTTCTGTTTTTGTTTACGTGAATGGTAATTAACATGTTTTAGTAATATTTTACCTTATGAAAAAACTAAGTATCATAATGCAAACTTACTTTGTTTTTATATTTTCTTCTCTTAACATCGTTTATTAATGTTATCGTACAACCTAAGGTTATGGTAGAAAAACCATCCTTATTGTGTGTACTTTGAACCAAGATTTTTAGCAATCGTATAATTTGACTGCTGACGGAGGGTCGCGACCCGCTCCATCTTTGTCCTTTTTAGTGCAGAGGGCTTGAATACCCTAAGACTCTTAGGAAAGTTAATGTGAGTTGTGTTGGATGCTATGATTATACAAGACAAGAATATCTTGATTCATCCTTCTAACATTGAAACTTTAAGTACTTGGCTGAACAAATCTTTGCTATATGAAACAAGAGATTCTAGGGACAATATAATATCATTAATTGGGTAGGGAGGATTACATCATTTTAAGAAATGAATACTAGGACACCTACCATTAATGCTGCATTCCCCAAATTGAGAAGAATGCAATATAAGAAATTAAACAAAGTGCCTTTAAAGCTGTAAGTCTTATATGTAAAACTTACGAAGGTTAGTACCGTTCCATGTCCTATCAACCTCATCTCCGAAGAGTGTTGCGAGTTTGTAGGCTCCATTTTCATAAGCTTCGACTATTACATAGGGCCCTTCCCATGTAGGTCCCAGCTTACCTTGATATTCGGCTTTGCTTGCGCTATTGAGTCGAAGAACATATTCGCCTGGCTTGAAAGTCGAAGGTCGAACTCTGCTGTTGTAGTACTTTTCGAACTTTTGCTTGTACATAGCTTCCCTGATAGAGGCTATTTCCCTTCTCTCTTCGAGTAAATCTAGATTTTCTCGAAGCCTTTCCTCATTTTTTGAGGTTTCGAAAGTCACAATGCGTTCTGTTTCGACACTTATTTCTGAGGGAATAACTGCTTCTGTCCCATAAGTGAGGCTGAAAGGTGTTTCCCCATGGCTTGACTTAGGGTGCGTCCTATGAGCCCAAAGAACCTGTGGAAGCTCGTCTACCCATCCATGATGGCTTCGACCTAGCCTTCGTTCGATCCCATTAACAATGTCTCTGTTAGTGACTTCCACTTGACCGTTTCCTTGGGGGTGATACACGGATGTGAATGATTGTTTGATCTTTAGGCCTTTGCAAAAAGTGGGAAACACCCCTTTGGCAAACTGCTTTCCATTATCAGAGATAATGACATGAGGCACCCTAAAACGACAGATGATGTGTTCCCATACAAACTTCTCCATGTGTCTGCCTGTCACTGATGCTAAGGGTTTGGCCTCCACCCATTTAGTGAAGTAATCTATGGCAACCACCAAGAATTTCACTCCTCCCGGGGCCACTGGTAGAGGTCCAACAATGTCGATTCCCCATTGGGAGAAGGGCCATGCGGATGTTACGGAAGTCATATCCTGCTTCGGAAGTCTTGGAACATTCGAATGGATTTGGCACGCTTCACATTTGTGGATGATGTCTGTTGCATCCCTGTGCATTGATGGCCAATAATATCCTAACTTCATGATCTTTGAGACAACGGATCGAGGTCCTGCGTGTAGGCTACAAGACCCTTCATGGACTTCATAAATTATGTTCGAAGCTTGTTTCGGTCCTACACAACGAAGCCAAGGGGAAAGGAAAGATCTCCTGTATAAGTTGTCCCCTATCAGCCTATATTGTGGAGCCTTAACTCTGACCTTTCTTGCCAACTTCGGATCTTCTGGCAGGATGCCACTTATCAAGTATTCCCTAATCGGAGTCATCCAGTTAGGTCCTTCTTCGAATATGACGTCCGACACTTCCTTCCTTTGAATGGATCTTTCTGCTAACACTTCGACCAGAACTTCTTTAGTTAGATGAGCAAATGTCATTGAAGCTAGCTTGCTCAATGCATCTGCTTTCTTGTTTTGGTTCCTTCGAACATGTTCGATCGTGTAAGATGCGAATCCATTTAGGATTTCCTTGGCTTTGTCTAGGTACTGTTTGATAGTAGGCTGCCTTGCTTCATAGGAGCCTTTAATCTGATTTGCGACTAGTTGCGAGTCAACAAAAACCAAAAGATGGCGCACCTCCATGTCCCTAGCTAAACGAAGGCCTGCTAACAAAGCCTCGTATTCGGCCTCATTGTTTGTCGCTTCGAATTCAAACCGCAGCGCATAGGTGTATTCCTTCCCTTCTGGATTCACTAGCATTAATCCTGCTCCAGAACCATCGGAACTAGATGCTCCGTCCGTGTACAGCTTCCATGCCTCTTTCTCTTTCGGGGGTTCTTCTTCAGGTACAACCATCATTTTGCTAGGTTCTGATGGGGTTTCGGCCAAGAAGTCTGCGAGTACTTGACCTTTTATAGAGTTTCTTCCCTTGTACTCTATTTCGTGTTCCCCCAACTCGATGGCCCATTTTGCTATCCTACCCGACTTCTCAGGTTTAGATAGTATATGTTTGATGGGCTTTTCAGTTAGTACCGTGACGGGGTGAGCTTGGAAATACCTTCGAAGACGTCTTGCGGCGTGAATTAAAGCTAGAATTAGCTTTTCTAGCTCTGGGTAGTTCAATTCAGCTCCTTGCAAGACTCGGCTAACGAAGTAGATCGGGATTTGTTTCTTTTCCCTTTCTGCCAGGAGTACTGCGCTAATACTCTCGTAGGATGCTGCGATGTACATATATAATACTTCCCCCTTGATTGGGGCTGTGAGCGTTGGTAGAATTTCCATGAACTCTTTCAACTTTTGGAAAGCGGCTTCAGCTTCTACGCTCCACTGGAAAGTCTTCTTATCCGTGCACCCTTTAAGAGTTTTGAAGAATGGTAGTGATCGGTCTGCACCCTTCGACAGGAATCTACTTAGAGCTGCTAGCTTCCCATTAAGGCTTTGTACTTCCTTTAACATTTTTGGGGCCTGCAAGTCTGTGATGGCTTTCACCTTCGAAGGATTAGCCTTGATCCCTTGCTTTGTGATTAAATGCCCTAGAAATTGTCCCTCTTCGACACCGAAAGAGCATTTCTTGGGATTGAGCTTCATATTGATTGCTCTTAACTGGTCGAAGGTTTCTTGGATGTAGGAGAGTAATTCTTCCTCTGTCCTGCTCTTTATGACCATATCATCAACATATGCTTCCAAATTCCTGCCTATCTGCTTATTGAAAGCCTTATCTACCAACCGCTGATATGTTGCCCCTGCATTCTTCAAACCGAAGGGCATCTTTTTGTAACAATAGACTCCCTTCCCAGTGTAGAAGGCTGTCTTTTCTTCATCTTCTACTGCCATTTGTATCTGGTGGTACCCTTTGTAAGCGTCTAGGAAGCACTTCAAGCGAAATCCTGACAAGGATTCCACTTTCCAATCTATCTCCGGCAAGGGGTAGCAATCTTTTGGGCATGCTTTGTTTATGTCGGTGAAGTCGACGCACATGCGCCATCCTCCGTCACTTTTCTTTACCATAACTGGGTTGGCAACCCACGTTTGGTATTTAACTTCCCGGAGTATCCCTGCTTGCACGAGTTCATCTACCTCCTTGCAAGCTGCTGCGTTTCTTTCGGGTGCCAAGCTTCGACGTTTCTGCTTTATGGGCTCAATATGCTTGAATTCATTAAGCTTGTGTTCTGTGTCGAAGGGCTTGTCGTCGATCATGAGCTTTCTCAGGACCCCTGTCATATCTGAGTATGTCCATGCAAAGACATCCTTGTTGTTCCTTAGGAGTTTTTCCAGACTTGCTTTGAAGGTGGCAGGGAGTTGCTTCCCGATTACCACTGTTTGTTCCGGGTGAAGATCATTTATTACGATACGTTCTTCGGCGTCTCCACAGCTTAGGATGACTTTAGGAGGGTCTTGAGGACTCTCCTTGATCTTTTTCCCATCATCCTGCGTCTTTCCTTTGTTGTGACTAGAAAGTACAGTTCCAATACCATATGCTGTCTGAAACTTAATTGCTGCATGTATCGTGGACACCACAATGCCCATTTTCTGCATAGCTGTTCTTCCTGTAGGATAAACACTAAGTCACAATCATGATGCACAAGGTGGTAATGTGGCGTTTAAGTTAGAAGTGGAAGAAGAAAGTGGGAACCTTTAGAGAGACTGAGAGAAAATAAGAAAGATTAGATTTCTAGCAAATGAAAGGTCCAACC
>JAYDZM010173227.1:0-10162 GCA_034509245.1 Artemisia ludoviciana
TGTTTTTTTTTGTTTTTTTTTTTTTTTTTTTTTTTTTTGGTTTTTTTTTTTTTTTTTTTTTTTTTTTTTTTTTTTTTTTTTTTTTTTTTTTTTTTTTTTTTTTTTTTTGTAAGCAGATTGTCCCTGTGGCTTTGTTGAGTTTTGCTAAAGGAAAGAAGCATAAGAAGCTGTGTGTGCGTACAGTAGATCGTGTTTATTATGTTTGTGTTAGGTATATCAACGTGTCTTTTGCGTTGGTATTTGGTAGAGCTTGGAATCACTATGTGAAAGCTAAAGGTATCCAGGTTGGGTGGCATGTGCACTTCTTAGCTTCAAGTAGGCGTAGTATCTTGTATGTTACTGAATACAATTTAGAGGGCATGCCTACTTCTCGGCTTTACAATTTTGTGAGATATGCTCCTGTTTGTCTCACATATGCTTCTTTGCAAAGTAAACATGTGCAGGTAATTTTATATTCCAAACGATATAGGTTTTTTTTGTGTGTGTTTGTGTGTGTGTGTGTTTTTTCTTGATATATCTTTTCTTTCTTTTATTTATTTAATTTTTTTTTGGGTTGTAGATATTACCTAAAAGGTACTTTGATGGATTCAAGAAACGTGATCTGCCTGATCTTGAGGGAATTGAAAAGCATGAGGTTAAGCTTCACTTTATTGGAGATGCACCTCGTGGATTTTGTGGGATTAGTTGGGCTAATTTCCTTGAAACGGAGAATATTAGCGAAGGGCAAAGAATGGTTTTCTGGCATGCTGGAGGGTTCAGATTCAATGTTACTGTTTTTGATTTTAATGGAGTTGCAATCGAGACTTTCTTTTTGGTCGTTGTTGATGATGTTGAATGGTTTACACCTGTGATAGACTTGGATGATGTTGCTGAAAAGGCCTGAACATTTTTTACATGATCTATTTTAGATAAATTTTGTTTTATTGTTTAGGTTTTAAATTATAGGTTTTTTTCTTATGTTATAGAAAAATAGAGTCTTTATATTTATTTTATGAATTTATGGATTAGTTTTTCCTCTTTTGTTGCTGTTACGTTTTTTCCTTTTACAATTGGCGTATTTCTTATTGTTGATGATAGTTATTTTATTTTTTCAATTTGTGTACTGAGTAGTTGTTAGAATAATTATGTTTACTTAAATCTGTTGTTACTGATATTCTTATAAGCAAGTACTCTTAGCATTTGGTATGGTAGAATTAAACGACCCATGCCTTGTTAAAGTATTGCCATGTAAAATCCACTGGAATTATTTGTTTTATCAGTAAACGCTATTCAACATATTTGATACCATTTTGACAATTCATGTTTGATATTTTTGACTACAATGCTGCCAATAATCCTTTCCTTGTTAATATTCTCCCCATTATTCTCTAGAGAATGTAGCGCTCAACCTCTTGCTCCTGCTGTATATGTTTTTGGAGATTCATTATTAGATGCTGGTTAGGTTTAAAATCAGTTTCATAGGTTAGGTGTTTTATTTGGTTCATTAAATCACCGAAACTGCTCCATTAGGGAGTGTTTGGTTCAACCTGCAAGTATGGGTTCCAATCTGGTTTAGGAGTAGTAATTGTTTTAGACAGCTTCATTTAGGTCCTTGTAGTGCAATGTAAACATAAAATCCAAGTTGTAATGGCAGAAAGTCAAAAGTCACTCTCAAATCCCACTCATCTATTAACTGTTGAAGTTTATGAGTGGAACATCCACCATTTAGGCTTAGAAGCTATTAACATAGCTTATTTTGGTCTCATTATACCTTAAAACATCAATGTCATTCAGTAAAATTAGGATCAAACTTCAATTAAGTCAACAGTTCAAGTTCATGGAAAAAGTCATAATATGACTTAGGGCAGAAAATCCAAAAATGGCAAGATTTATTGTGAATTTTGTGTGTGGTATTAGGCCTTGAAACTTTCACAACTCCTAACCCCCCAGCTATTCTTTGGAGTCTCAGTGTTATTTCATTTTTGTGATTTTTTCTGTGGGGTCCACAACCCTCCAAACACACCTGCAGGGGGAGTTACCTCCCCTGCACCACCACAGCTGATCATCTCCAACAACCTTTACCTCTTTAATTGCGCACATCTGTCCACTCTCACTGTTAAACGAAAAGAAACAACACAGAAAAAATTAATTCCAGAAATTGTATCCAACTAAAATAAATATACAGTACAGAAATTAGAGGCCTCATTGGTGCCATGCGTGAGTGAATTTGACTTTAATTTTAAGTTCTAATTGCAATGGCTAAATTAGAAATGAATTAAAAGTATGCTGCTACTTGTTGCTATTCACTAATGTCGATTTTAAAAATTCTTCACACCTGTTAAATCCAAGGTAGACATGCCCAAAAGTGAGTCTTCCTAAAAGTCGTCCCTTTTTCCACTTAGACAAGTGGCAACTCGCATTTTCAGCATTTTTTACATTCGGCACAATGGAAGGTCTACTGGGTGAGTTGCAAATTCTGGTAGGAGGGCTAGTAGGCGAAGTTGGTGGAAGGCTCAGTTGACTGTGTTGCCATTCCCAAGCTCATCTTGACCCGTTACCTGACCAGCAAATTTCCACCTCTAAAACACTGTTTAAATACTTCAAATCATCATTGCCAGATTGCTTACCTGTTCAATCAAACATTCAGGTTCTTTCTCCAACTTCAGCCTCTCTTCATCACAATTCATCACGGCCTCAAGTGATGACATATCGGAAGCTCATGTGCTCCGGGTTGGGAAGCTGACATTGTCCAAAAATAAAAAATTTGCAAAGCATGGGTTTTAGTAAGAATTTTATACTTCTTCAAGATAGTGGCCTACACAATACTCCAGTAAATTATGCAAAGAATTTTATCCTCTCATCATAAGCGATAAACTGAAAATAATCTGAAAAGTATAAATGCTTTTAAATCATAGAAATACTGATGAGGAACAACTCAATTGTAAATGGTCATAAGCTTTAAATCCGATTACTACATCAAGTTAAGCATCCTTCAAGCCTAACTAATAGCCAAAAGTATTTGACGCATAACAGGAACGCTTAATTAAAATGCTTGACTTAGTGTGCAATTATCATAATCAAATTAGTTCATGAGACAACAAAAACCATTTGCTGATAAGATCTGGAATTTAAATGCCATTCCCAAGCTCATCTTGAGCTTAAGAGTTTGTGCCCCTAGCTTATTTAAGTCATGTTCGACAAAAACAAAATGAAAATCTGGAATTAAAAGGTTATGTCAACCTTAACTAAAGTCAAAATAAAATCAAATATGTCTTAACGTATCACATAAAAGCAAGGTAATACATGACCCATGCAAAGAAGAATTGTGACAAATTATACGTTAATAACCGAAATTAGTTACCTTCATATAATTTTTCACGACTTTCCCTATCAAAGCCTTCCAACAGATATGCTTGAAACAACATCATAATCTCATATTTCAGTGACTTAAAAGTATGTTGCAGACAATAAAATTTTTAAAATAAATAAATTTGGCAATCCTTAAAACTTTCGGATGACATAGTAAAATAAGAAAATACATGAAGCGACATTTTAAAAGAAACATGTGTGAACCTTGGAAAATAATCACAAATGACAGAAAATAGTCACAGATGAGCTTAATTGTAGAATGAATGATCCAATGCTTATAATGTCCTAAATAATGTACTACTGAAAGATGTTAGTTGTTATGAATCTTTTGCAGAACTTCTTTGTATACAACATTAGTTGTCATGTTTGTTGGTTTCCCATCCTTGTGGCAAGTTATGATCTTGAGGCCCTTTTTGGTTGTGACTCTTGATAGTGCTACATACAATTGGCCATGCGTAAAAACTGGTTTTCGCAAGTACAGTCCTACTTCCGCTAAAGATTGTCCTTGGCTTTTGTTGATTGTCATCGCAAAGCAAACGGTCACTGGGAATTGCCTTCTATTGAATTTGAACGGGACTCTTTTATCCGAAGGCATTAACTGCAATCTTGGTATGTAAGTCATTTTTCCGATGTGCGTTCCGGATATTATCCGAGCCTCTATAACATGTTCATCAAGCCTTGTGACAAGCAAGCGAGTACCGTTGCACAGCCCATTTTGCTGATCTATGTTTCGAAGGAGCATAATGGGAACTCCTTTTTTCAGTTTTAGGATGTGATTTGGTAGGCCTGATATTTTGATGGTATTTAAGAGTTCCGGAGCGTACACTGACTCGTCAAAGTTGCTGTTTATCTCTGTTGGGCAAACGGTGTCTGAACTGTAATAAAGCTTTTCCTTCTCTGAGATTTTATCCAACATATGGTCATTTATCAAATCCACCTCCTCGTTTGTTGGAACCAGGATTGCTTTATTTTCAAAGTACTCTTTTCTGCCAATGTTTTGTTCAATGTTTGGATATATTGATGTGACCATTGCTTCAAGAGGATCCCCATTTGTTTTTATCAACATATCGTCTGGAATTTGTATCTCTACTTCTCCATCATTTTCAGGTCCAATGCTACCTTCGCCTACTTTCAAAATCCAATCTGCAAATTCTTTGATTTCTTTTGAATCCTTTTCGTCTGTTGATGATTTTAAGCGCATGTTGGTAGTTAACTTCAAAATAGTACAATCATCCCATATATATGAGTGGTTAATCGAAGCATTCACTATCTCTTCTCTTGTACCTTTTACGATTACTGGCAAAACTTGGCGGAAGTCACCTCCAAAAACTATTGTTTTTCCTCCAAAAGGTTTGTGGCTTGCATCTGGAATTATATCGCGTAACGTCCTATCAAGAGCTTCGAATGCGTGCTTATGTGTCATTGGTGCTTCGTCCCAGATGATCAACTTCACTTTTCTCATTAAACCTGCTAGTGGGCTATCTTTTGGTATGTTGCAAAAAGATTCTTCAGTAAGATTAATTGGTATTTTGAATCTGGAATGTGCTGTTCTTCCTTTTGGGAGTAGTAGTGCTGCTATTCCACTTGATGCGACGTTTAGCACAATTTCTCCCTGACTTCTTATTGCTGTAGATAACGTGTTCCACACAAATGTTTTACCTGTTCCTCCGTAACCGTATAGAAAGAAAGTACCGCCTTTTACAGAATTCGTTGCTTCCATGATTTTATTATAAACACCTTTTTGCTCATCTGTCATCTTTGAATACAGGAGGTCATGTTCTTTTTTGAGCTCTGTTGTGTTGTAGTTTAGCTCGTCTTCTATGAACACGTTTCCTGCATCTTCTTTGTTTGTTAATTCTGGGAATGGCATTTCGGGATAGTTTTTAAGTGTTGAGCCTCGGCGCTGCAGCTCTTCCTCGATCTTTTCTAAAGCTAAGTTTAGGATTCGTTCACGTTGCATCACCAAATCTAATAACAAAAGTTTAGTTTTATATTTGTTTATGCATTTAAATAATGAACGTATTTTAATTACTTACTTGGCATGTTTAGCTCGTGTCTTCGTAGTGTTTGGATGTCATCTGACAGCTCGTCGCATGTTTGTTCCCAGACATGTCTTGGTTTTGATAACGTGTTTTCTGTGAGTAGCATTACGAAAACCGTCCTGCAGAATGCTCCGGACGCAAACCTATTTGTTTCTTTTATGCATTCGATGTACTCTTTATCGTCTTGCAACAATCCCATTGCATAACATCTATCTTTGAAGGTGTCATAGAGGATGTCGTCATGCGTATAGAGTTCTTTAAATGAGGCAGGTCCTTTTACCTTGTTTAACAATATTCTTAGGTAGTAGAGCTCACCGAGGCTTGAAGGAACGTAATTGATACGGCCTACAGCTTTCCCCCTTTTTCTTTCTGTCCAAACTCGGTCTTTTCTGTTCCAAACGTACTTTTTTGGAAACTCAACATACGTCAATTTCTGAGCTTTTGTATCATGTTCGTTTCGCTCCATCCACTTCAAGAACTGAGAATTGGCTATTGTTGGCTTTGACAACACTTCATCTACAATGTCGTCGTCTTCAAACACAACAGGCTGTTCACCAGGCAGATGGAATGATAGCCTTTCAACATTAGGATATTGGTAGTGTATTGGGAATTTCAAAAGCCTCCACGCCGCTTCGCATGCTGATATGTAACGACAGTCGTAATATTCCTTGATTTCATCTTTGTTTTTTTTCTTTTGTTCATAATTGCCGCCTGATTCATCTGTTGATTTTTCAAATGTTGCGGTGATTCTATCTTGTCCTTTATGTATGTATTTAAACAAATACTTGATAGAAGCGGCTTGGTTGCACCATTCTACATTCATGTGAGCTTGAAATTTCTTCATAAGAAGTGGATTGTACGCGACGACGAACCTGTAAAAACATAATTAAATTAACAGTAATGCATGTTTTATTATACATTATTTTTAATTAATTATAGGTTTCTTTGTTTTTTATTTTACCTGTTGTCCAAGTGAACTTTGCCTTTGACCACCGTCCGGCCATTATTTGGTCGTTTATAAACAGGATATCCATCCTCGTTTATGTACGTTCTTTCCGTGTAATCTTTGGGGAATTTTTTGGAGCAGATATCTTTCTTCATGCAAGGCGATTTCATATTGTAGGGCCCGCATGGTCCGTGCATCATTAGTTCAGACACCAACTTATATAACTCTGGATCTTCTTCTTTATCTGGTAATTCTGCTGAGATCACGCGATCTATATCTTCTGGATTTGGGAGTTTCGAGCCCTTAGAAAAGAACAGGCATATATGTGCATGAGGAAGGCCTCTCTTTTGGAATTCGATTGTGTACACCACTGCAATTATAAGAACGATGGTTAGATAGTATACAGGCAAGCTCAATAAAAAAATGCGTTAGTTTGTTTTATTTACCTCCCTTAACTTTTCCAAGTATGTGCTTTTCTCGGAAATTCTTTATAAGTATATCAAGCTTTGCTTTGAATACCCTTGATAGCACATCTGGCCTATCTTCAGCTCCTAGATTATGTTCTTCCATGAATCTATTTATTTCTGGCCATTTTGTGTTGCATGTGAATGTAATAAAAAGATCGGGGTATCCATAAGATTTGCAAAGAGCCATGGCATCCAGGTAATTTTGGTTTTTGTATCTTGTACCACCAGTAAATGTAGATGGCAGAACTACACGGTTACCTGTTGTTGAAGCGTCTGAGTTTCCTTCATTTAAAGCTTTATTTAGGTTGCTGACTGTAGATATTCTCAGTTTTTTCTGGTTGAGGCGGTGGAAACTAAGTCTTTCATTCTCTACCATCGTGTATGCATCAACTAAGAATTGTTGGTATAGACGCCCAGCCTTTAGAATCAATGATGTTTCACTGTCTCTTTGTTGCATCCTATAAGCAAACCATTCTCTAATTGAGAGTCTCCATCTCCCGGTTTCTGATTCAATCTCAACTCCTCGTAGGAATATATTGCTTCGATATCCGTCGTCAGCATAGGGAAAAAGCAGAGGGTATTGTAATGGCAAATACAATGGATGAAGTTCGTTTATACGGTCGTATGCTCCTTCTGTAGTTTGTAGTATAATATCCCTTTTACGTCCAGAATCGTCTAGATCACCAACTACAATAGCAGCCACTTCACTTGCAGTAGGTAGATTGTATCTTCTTCCATCTTTTTCTCTCTTTTCTACTAACCTTAGTTTAACATTCCCCCAATTGTCACCTATTCGGTCTCCAATCATTCTGAATTCTTTGACTAAAGGATTGTTGGCATCCAAGATTTTTTTTATTTCATCTGCAATTTCACGATCTTTCTTCTTTATTTCTTTTTGTTTCTTCTTGCTTTTAGAGCTGTTGAAAATATTAATCATTTCATTAAAGTAGTATATCAAAGTATTATATTTAATTTTATGAAGGAATGTTTACCTTAACGCCGCGTATCTGTTGTCTATTTCATTCTCGGGGTCGAAGATATACAGTTGAGCAAATTTAGGAATGTCGCCTACTTTTGGTTGGAGACTTCCCATTACATGGTAGTTTTGACCATGCATTCTATAAATAAATGGCCCATGTCCATTGTTTATAGACTTGTCTACTTTTCCACCCATCGATGTAAAACTAAACATCATGTTGTATTTTCTTATATGATGACGAAAGTGCTTGCTTCTTTCATCATTTGACGTATATAGTTTGAGCAACGATTGTGGAGGTTTTTCCATGTTTGGTAATTCCACTATTCCATTCATACAACACAGAGTGAATGTATCGTCTTCAGTGACTTTCTTGTTCCCTTTTTTGGCTTCTGCTGTCCATAGTTTAGCTTTGCAAGTTTTGCAAGTCTGTACCGGGTCTCCTATATCTATGTACGCTGTTGAAAGGTGTAAAAAATTGTGAGACTTTATAGAAAATACAGGAACCATGTATGTTCAAATGTAAAAGTAAGTGCGTACCTTTTGAAATACCTTTGTAATTTGCTTCTGCTGGAATTTCTGCATATTTGATATATTTGTTATTTTGATGATTAAAATTCAACTATTAAAGTATTATTTGTTTCTGTTTTTACCTGTCTTATAGGCTTTCTTGTACTCAGCACTTGCTTTAACCGGGACTTCATGAAGGAGTTCTTCATTCAGAATAGTTTCTATGTATCGCAAAGTATAAGTAAACGTTTATGTATAAAGTTTGGGAAAAATAAAAGTAGAATCATAATTGATATAAATATATGGAACTTACGAAGTGTGTTGTTAGAATGAGCACTTTCTGTTTTTTTCCTCTTTTTGTTTGTTTTTGTTTGAGGGATTGCTGTTGTTTCAAGAATTGTAACTTCATATACATTTTCTTTTTCTGAATTTATTTTTTTCTCCCATCTTTCTTTGAAATAATAAAACATGTCTTGAGTCCATTCAGCGGTTTCAACAAAAGACGGTTGTATGTTTTGCTCAAGAAAAGATTCAACTTTGGTGGCTCGAAGTCTAAATTTCTGCGTTATTTTGGTAACAACCATTAACTTTAAAGATTAATTAAAATTTAATGTGTTTAGAACGAAAAAAAGGCAGTGTATCACGTACTTGAAGGTGAGTATATATCTGAGGAATTGTAAGACCGGCAGCATTCAAAAGTGGAGATATCTTGGCAGCAGTTGCAGCTACAAATTATTATTGTAAGTAGGTGTCGTTAATGTTTGTACCTATTTTATTTTTTGGTCTGAAAAACTGGCATTATTAAATATGAACCACTTACATTTTGCTCCTCCTAGATGGACAACTGCATTAATAAAATTACGATGCAAGTTTGTTGGCCACTGTTCTTGTTGCTTCGTACCTGCACGTAACCAAAAAAAAAAACAATTTAATAAATTTTTAATTTGCTATTAACTAAATAAAACTGAATATAAAGTATATTTGATTTGCACCATGTTTGTTTTTGTTAGAGAACACTTGTAGTTTTGTTTTTTTGGCTGTGTTGTTTTCTGGTGTGTTTTGTGATTGTCGCTTTTGGTTTCCCATGTGTGATTGTTTTGTTTATTCGATTTTTTAAGCCTGTGTTTAGTTTATAAGAAGGCATTATAAAAACTATGAATACATTAAAGTAATCCTTATATAATTCTAACAACTAACAATTACATTTTTTTAAAAATTACATTATTCAATCATTATCAACAACTAACAATTACATTTTTTTAAATTAAATTATTCAGTCATTATCCTTATATAATAAAAAAGAAGTAATTTAAAATTACATATTTTATAACGTATGTGCCAATCTTACCTATTAAGTCACTGGTCATTTGTAAACTGGAACCGGTACTGTATGGTCTAATTTTCAGTTACATTTTTTTTCTAGGTTTTGTACCAATCGGACATGTATTTGGACTCTTGAACATTGCACGCCCCTGATTGCTTGTTACTGTTTATTTAGGATCATTTTAGGTTAGTGCAAAGTTTAACATCAATTTCATACGTTAGGTGTTTCATTTGGTTCATTAAATCACCGAAACTGCTCCATTAGGGACTGTTTGGTTCAACATGCAAGTATGGGTTCCAATCAGGTTTAGGAGTAGTAATTGTTTTAGACAGCTTCATTTAGGTCATTGTAGTGCAATGCAAACATAAAATCCAAGTTGTAATGGCAGAAAGTCAAAACTCACTCCCAAATCCCACTCATATATTAACTGTTGAAGTTTAGGAGTGGAACATCCACCATTTAGGCTTAGAACCTATTAACATAGCTTATTTTGGTCTCATTATACCTTAAAACATCAATGTCATTCAGTAAAATTAGGATCAAACTTCA
>JAYDZM010174191.1:0-10159 GCA_034509245.1 Artemisia ludoviciana
AAAATCAAAATTTCCAAACAGTCAAATATTTGATATCTTATCATTACAACTTAAACATCAAAAGCATATCCACCAATTATTCTCTTTTAAGCTTGTCTTATTAGTGTTACTTGGTTAATTCTGATTAAAAAATCACAGTAACTTACCCTTGACCACAGCTAGAATTGTGACTTACCCTTGACGTCGGCTGAATTTTACGATTTGATCTTCTAGTCTCAACAACTTCGGGTAGTGATTTTTCGATTTTAGCCAGCTTTTCAACCGTAGGTACAAATTTCCGTTTCTTCGAACGATCAGATTTGGTGCTTGAAGTGGATGCTCCCTTTGGAGGCTGTGAATTTGCTAATGAAGAAATTAGGTCCTCATGTCTTGGTTCATCTTCAATATCAGTATTTTGGTGACCTGATTGGTTCTCACCGTCGATAACACAATCTGGGTTGGTTTCATTTATCGTATTAGTATCAACAATGGTGGACTTAGAAGATGTGAATGGTCTGCTAGGAACTGGTGGTTTTCTAGACATCATTCTTGGTTTGATTTCAGTTGCTTGTTTCTCTTTTGGATCTCTAGAACTGTTTCTCCATCCTCGAGATCCTGGTGCTTGAGGGATCAAATATTTAGTAAACTTAATTGAATCATGTGACCTGTTGTTTTTATTCGCTAAGCTTGACCCAATATCCATAAATTTTTGTTTCTTCCCAGGTTTAGGAACACCAAATATTACTCGTGAACCTTCCTTTTGCAAGCCGCTTCTGATTGTTCTTTGAGCAGTAACCTTCTTATTGTCTTTAATGGTACCAATATTAAATACACTTTCATGAGTTGACAAAGAAAGTGTTTTTGGTTCTTCCTGTTTCTGCGGGTCAACAAGGTCAATGTTTTCTGATGACGTCTTGTTTGTCTTACTCTCCACAATAGGACTTCCCAGTTTTAATCGCTTTTCTTGTGGCCTATCCTCCTGTAATCAGTTAGATCTGGCTTAGACAACATATACCAAAACTACATATAACTGGAGGTGGTAATTTTAAGCCTTTATGAATGGGTATTCGGTTATGTGTTATCTTCAACTGGTTAAATGGGCCAGAAAAAAATGTTAAAACAAATTGGGTCGAAACCACTGAAACTGTATAATGCATATAACCTCCTAACCAGTTATTTGCTAAAAACTAGATTAAGATTGTAATAATAGTTTTGCAATCATATCTAACACATTAGTTTCTTACTAAACATATTTTGGATGATGGGCCAACCAAACCATACCCATACTTAAAAAATGTGACATAAACCTGTTCTGAACCATTTATCGACCCACACCCATATATTGCTACCTCTACATATAATTTATACTTAAATTGAGTATACCTGGGAAGAAAAGTGTTTCTCAGATGTATGGCTTTCGACCCACTTGCCATCTTTCCAGACAAGAGTTGGCCGGACAAACCATGATCGCACTAATGATGTCACTCCTTGAGCTGCAATTAAAGCAAAATCAGAAGGAACAAACCATCCAACTGTAAATTATGTTAATAGCAGAAATTTTAGCACTGTAAACTTAAACTGTCCAAGATACCTGGAAAGTTAACAGTTAACGAAGTAACATCCATCTTGTTTATCTCCATAATAACTCCCTCACACCAGCTGCAGAAGGACGTATTGACATGTGAAACAGACATTTTATGCACAAAATTTACTTCATACAATATAATACAAAATAAGCAATGGCTTTTGGAGGACAATCTTCTTCTTGGTAAGATGTACACTACATCAGAATACTTAGTCGCACTGTAGAAGACTGCAAACAGGGATGGGTATTTATGGAGACCAAAGGGGGTTGTTGCCCCCCACAAATATTTTCTTCCAATGTGAAAAGTTACTTTTTTGACAAATGTAAATATATTATAGCAGAAATTACTATTTTGACCTTCCAAAAATAAACTATTTATACTTCGCCTTCCTCAATAAAATGCTTGAAGTTCCGTTCATGACTGTAAATACTAACCAAAAGGGGCGCTTCTACGTATGCTATTCCATAATTATTTTGGGCTGTCAATTTCAACTCATGTACCCATGAATGGGTCACTTTGGGTTACATTATATCTTTTGAGAGACAAACAGGTCAAATAAAAAAAGTAAACGACTCATTTAGTTAGACGAGAAGACATTCAACCCAGAGCGTATTTTTATTGGATAAAACCTCAAATTGTTTTATTTAAAAAAGTATAATCATTGAATAAGATGATTTTTCTGATCCCTTTTACCTATCAACTTATAAGAAAATATAATTTGGAAAACAGTTTGGGGTTAAACCAACCTGAATTGTACAAATAGTTATCAACCCGCCCTACCCACACATTTTTCCCAAAATATTATTTGTATTTTTTCTTTAAAAAGCGTACCGATCTTGCATCCACACATCTACTAGATCTCCACTAGACCACACATAATCTGTTGATGTTGTCCTGCTTCTCTTTCTGGTCCCTTCAAGACGCCTGGTAGTCACAGGATGGGGAGAACGTATCTTGGGTACCTCAGCAGCCCCAACTTCAAGTGGCACCCACTCCTTTAATTGCCCTGAACCACATAAGATCAGAATAAAAGTTTCAGAGACACAACTTTTCTCGTACTCAAGAACATGTTTAAAAACAAAAAAGTTCAATCAATATCTAAGGGAGTACATCATATACTACCTTCATCTGATTTTATATCAGTGTAACAAACAAGGGCTTTTCCATCTTTCACACTCAATACATTAGCTCCAAACCAGGCACCATTATATGTATCACCGTCTTTGCGCACCTGAAATACAACTAACTTGATCTCCAGAAAATGCAAGCAAAGAAAACAATCATACATGAAAACATAGAAGTGACAATTTTAACCTGTTTACTAACAAAAGGTTTATTTGGGTTATGATAATCCCAGACAAGGTCAAATCAACCCATTCAAAAATCGTTTTATAATGCTTACAGACTCCTAAATCATTCTACAACTTAGAAGCTTAGTTATTACTCCGTATTCTACTAACAAGTTTTTTGTAATTATTAACGACGTGTTAATTATGCATAAGAAAAAGAAAATGAAGTTTGTGGGACAACCCAACTAACCCCCCACCTCCAACGAAAAGACAATAAAAATAGGCTGAAGAATCAAGCTAAGAATCAAGTAAACTCCTTGTTGCTCCTGCATGCTTACCTCAACAAGACAACCTTCCTCGATGATATTCTCTTTCAAGCCTGTAGAAGATTTAGGATGGGCTTGACCAACTGATGTATTAATAGACCCAATCTCTAATTTGGGTACAACCCCAATGGTTTTGGCCAAGTGGGAACCTTTACGAACCCTTGGCTTTCTCTTACTCTTTTCATGGGTTGTAAACGGAAGAGAGGTCCCCTCAACTGACACATACTCAATATTCTCTTTTCTGGATATACCAGATTTTGTATTCAGAATTTCTTTTTCATTTGTATTCAGAATTTCTTTTTCAGACACTTCAGGAGCAGATTCAACAATCCTCTTGTCATTGCCATTCAAATTTGGTTGTTGCTTGGATGCTAACCTGGGAGTCTTCCAGTAACCCTCAGAACCAGCTTTAACCAAATCTAGTAAGGGCATCGGTTCACTCGTTGCAACAATTTTTCCAGCTTGAGATACCGCTTCAGCCGCCAACTCAGCAGCTTTTACTACGGCGTTTAGGTTTTCAGCATGTTTTGACGAAGATAATGATGCACCATTGACCATTGATCTTGCATGTTCAGCAAAATCTGATGCAATTTTAGCAGCAGCTGCTGCCACCTTGGCAACAGAAGCAGCAGCTGCTATTGAAACAGCTGAAGATACTAGCTTTGCTTCCTTATCTGAACTCAAAGCCAAATTATTTTGTGTTTCCAGCTGACTCCATACACTATGGCAGTGATTGACCGCAACAGCAGCATGCTTAGTAGCATCCTCTGATTGTAGTTTTGACTCCTCAACTTTGATCAAAGTCTCCTCTGATATTGCAACTTTAACCTTGTTTGGATCATGAATAGGTGATACAGCAGAAAGAAACTTGGCAGGAATGTTTTTAGAGATTATCAAAGCAGGCACTGAAACTGCGTCAGATGTAGAAAAAGGATTACTAACAACTGGACTACTCTTTTTCCTCTTTCTGCTTTTTAAATCACCAGAAGAAGCCTCGGGGAAGATGGTAGAAGCAGAATTCAGAACTGTTGGGGTAGATGTAGGCTTTATACCTGAACCAGCTAATTCTTTAACCGGGGTCAACTTTACTGCCTCACTTACAGGAAACGCAGGAAAAGTAGTTGTGTTATAGGGAGGAAGCCATTGACCAGCAAAGGGTCCCTGAGATAACCAAGAAGGGTTATTATGTGCACTAAAACTCTGCTGCACAGGTGGAGTTTGATAAGGATGTCGATACTCAGAAGGGGTAGAGATATTCCATAAAGACGATGAATCAGGAATCATGGAGCTAAATTTCGGTGGGGTAGCCTTGTTGCCTATTACTCCAATAGATGAAGACGGAATTTTAGTTTGGACAGAAGCATGTTTGGCTCCTTGATCCGCTTTGTTGCCTGCATCTCTTAAATCTGCAAGGGAGTTAGTAAGACACCACAAAAAAAAAAAACCAAATGAAGACATGAGAAACTAAAATTACAGTAGAAAAATGGGTCGTAATGAATTGGGTAAGCTTGAAATACTTTTTTGTCCAATATATACATATAATTTTGTAGTTAAGTAGTATCAAATATGATCACAAAAATTACTTCATGTTAGTTACAATTTAACTTTGTGAATACAATGGTTTATATATGCATTTAAATTACACTTCGGGCAACTTTTGACGAATTTGGCCTATTTGACCTGTCAACTTTTTTATCTAGCGTATATGTAAGTCTACCTGTTTGACGCTTTAGATATAGATCATAATCCAACTTGGCCCATTAATAATGTTTTTAAGGCAATATTTACCCCATTCATAACTAATTCGCTTAAGATTGCCGCCTTAACAAAATATAATGAGGTACCAGATCTTGTTTGCAAAGGAATATTAGATTTGGCTTGGGCTTTCTGGACATGAAGCCTTTCTAAATAAGCACGCCAAACACCCTCCCAAATTCTTCCACCATCTGTATGCAACATAAATGGAGAAGTTAAGATTTCTGATACATTAAGTAGCACGACTAATTATACTGCACTAACCAGATTGTCCAAATGCAGCAAGCATATGAGGCTCTTCAGGTGGAGACCCCGAACTGCAAACAAGAACATGGCCAATATTTCATTAGTGCACATTGAAGTGAAAAGACAAGTATTCAAGTGGAAATTATATCTATATTTAAGAATAGAAGCATATTAAAAATTTATAGTAAATATTATAATGCTCTTGCATGTGAGATGGTGAAAATGAAACCGCGCTTTGCAGTTCTTTAGAAATAAATACCATTTTGGATCCAAAATCAATTCTTTCTTAAAAAGGTCCATCTTTTTATTTCTCATGGTTTGTGAATCTAAGTTGAAATAGAAGAATCCTTGTTCAATATTTTTCTATTACTTTAATGCAACAGAAGAATGCTTGAACAATGCAACAGAAGTCTACACGTTTCCAGATACGTCTCTGTTGCAAACTAATCATTATATCTGCTAAAAGGCAAACAAAGGAAAAGAAAAGGCTAAAATTCATCAAAGTTTTTGGGTAATTTCCAATGGTTCAATTACAACTATAACGCAAGTACACTCGTTAGATTTGCTCAATTCTCGTTTGTCTTTGTCTGGCCACAGAGCAGAATGATAAGTTACGAGGGAACTAAAACTAGGATGAATAGAAAACTCATTTTTCAAGATGGAGCACTGAATCTAGAAATATAGATATATAAATATAAAAAGATAAATTAATTAATTAATTAATAAATAAATAAAGTGAAGGGATTTAATTAAAGAAACTTCCAAGCAGTATTCAACTTCTAATGCAGCAGTGCAGCAAAGATAAAAGCAAACAACCATCTAAATTTTTAATGTCTTCATATCAGCATGCACTTTGAAACTCATTCTAAAAATTGCATGAACATGTATGAAATGATCGAGAGAACTCACATCACTGATCCATACACTAAGAGTTGTGCGCGCAATTGAACTTGTTGACTATCAGTAAAGGGCTGCTGAAATATAGATGTTGAATTATTCGAATCCGGAAGCTTTGCAGATGAAATAAAACCTACAGTTGTAGGTGAAGTCAAAGACAAACTTTTCCTAGCATTTTCCTTCGGAACTGATTTTCTCCTAGGTTTATGCTCAGCTTTTCCTTTGACCCCTGTTTGAGCGGTCAAACCACTAGTATTCTGAGGACTATGAGGTACTTCATGCAATTTTGTAGCATCCAGATGGCTACTGCTAGAATCTAGGATCTACAAAAAAAGTCCAATATAAGTCCAAGTTACAATTCTGCATGATGTGATGTGATAAAGAGTCTGATGGAATTTGAAGTACAGCAATAAAAGCATAAATGAGAAGATACTTTTGGCAAATTAGAAACTTGGAATGTGGGATATGATTGAAAACCCTTGCCATCTTGTGCAAGACCAGCACTTCCATCCACTTCAAAAGAAAAGTTTTTTCCTTCTTGTGAAGCAATACCATGCCTGACATCCTTGGTAACCTCTTGCTTTCCTTTAAGTTTGAAGTCAGATGGGCGAACTACATCAGCAGAAGTCTGGTGCTCAATTGTCTTGTTGACTGCAAAATCCAGAACAGACGCAGATATAGTACTTATATACTGTAACTTTCATCTAAAACATCTTTGAGTTACGGGCATAGACTTACAAGTGCCACATGTATCTCTAACGTACAAAGAAAGTTTCATTTCGAAACCTTTCAGTAACCAACATTAAATTATATGCCAGAATTTCTCACTTACCACCAATGCTGTTAATGGGTCTCCCTACTCTCAGTAATGCAATCATATGTATAGTATACATTCTTGACAACACCATGATCGTATGATGACCACTATTTAGTTGCATAACATAAACAGCAAGAAAGATGAACTAATAAAAAAGTTTTACAGCATTAACCACCACAAACTAATGACTTGAGGTGGCAACATGGGCAGGTTGGGTACCAGGTCAAAACAGGCTGGGTCCATTTGCAACAAAACAATTTTAGCATGGGTCCAAAGGGGTTGGGTCCGTTTGAAATGACCCCAAAATTTTCTTTCGTCTTTATTATTATATTTAAAAAAAATATATTAATGAACTAATTATATTAAGATATTAAATAACAATTTGTTACATTAATGTTTTGAGTCTTCCGATAAACAGAATTTTAAAGGCCACGTGCACTATAAGAGACTTTGGGCGACTTTCATTCCATTTGACTAGTTTGCCTGTAAAATTGAAGTTTTCTATTTGACCCAAGAGAAAAAGGGCACAACCCATATTAACCCATTCAAATGTAAATTATTCCGAATTGCCACCTCTGCTAATTGAGGTATAACTGCAATCAAACACCAGGTGATACATCTTGGGACCAATTACACTGAGAGGGAAACAACGGAGATCATGCAATTTTAGAGGTATTACTGTAGGCTCACCTTCTACCATTGATTCCTTAGGGTCATGTAGACCTCTTGCTTGAGAAGTGTTGCCATTTTTTTCTGACAACTCACACAGACTCTCCAACCTCTTAATACACTCTTGACCACCACTATTACTCTCAGGTTCTTGCTCACTCTGGCTTGTGTTGCGGCTTTCGATCGGTTTCACACAATGACCATCAATCCCCAGTACAACTTTTTCAACAAGATCGGTAGATTCTTCGTTTCGAACTATGGATGATGGATTCCTTAAGCCAGAAGCAACCGCACTTTCAACTTGTAGAATCCCGTCATTTTCCGTTGTTTCCTTGTTATCTTGGTGCACTAAACTCACCCCAAAAATAGGTGATTTTGGTTGGTCATCAGTTTCCTTGTTATCAGACTCCATAGCAGCAACTGATATTACAAAGCAAAAGAGGAATGAGTACAAAAGTTTCAAATTCAAATGTAATAGTATATAAGTAAAAGAGAACCCTAGATTGTCTATGATCATAATCCCAAATACCTTGTTCAACTTGAACAGATGCATCAGATGCAAACGTATGACCTATAGCAGTATTCTCTTTACTACCTTCCACAGATAAAGACGGTTCAACATTCGTTTGGCTATCAAGAGCCCGAACAACCGCAACATCCCTTTCACTACTTTCCACAGGCAAGCTTGCATCCTCTTTTTTATTGAAAGAATCACCTTGAAACACATGTATAGCACCTGGCTCAGAGTCCCCAGCGTGAGCATCTTTCTCAATGCTTCTCTCACCCGCCATTTCATACATGTTATCTGCAGACAACAGAGATGGGTCTGAAGTTACCTGCTGTGAAGCTTTTCCGATAGTAGTTTCATTCTCGTCAACCGAATAATTCTTTATGGGAGATAACTTAGACATCAAACCCACATTTGACTTTTGAGAATCAGGATCCTCTGACTTCATCATTTGAGACGGGTTCTCACCGAATGGGTTGCTAGTTTCCGATGACGGTTTTTGGAAAGCTTTAACATCTGGAACATCAATGCTAATTTGTTTACTTTGAATATCGTGTTCTGCTGCACCACTGGAAAAATCTTCTGACAAACCGCTAGCATTAGCAGCAACCTGCTGCATGTTTTCCAAACCCCCTAACTCCACAATACTTGCACCAACATTCTCTGAGGAGCCCGGGTTTTCAGCAGCTGTGACAGAAGGCTCCTCCAGCAGTTCCTTATCCATTGATTCATTTTCCACATTCTTGGCATCCATTTGAGTTGCATCATCAAATGTGTTATCCACTTTTGCCTCCACAACGTACAATTTATCATTCTCAACAACTGATTCCAATTCTCCACTAGATATTTGAGCTTTTTGAGATTCTTGATTCAAGTTCGGATCCATAACTTTAGTTAAGCTACCAGGCGCATTACACAAATCTAAATGTTGAATAACTGTTTCTTCCACGATTTTCTCTTCTTGTCCAACTGATCTTAGAAGCATGTCAACAGATTCTGAAGATGTTGCTTCAGACCATACATTGTTACGTCTTGATTCCACAGCACTTGAACTCAGCTGTATTCCACTACTTTCACGTGAATATTCCTCAATCCACTGGTTGTCTTCTTGACTAGTTATACCAAGAAAACTCTCCTTTTCAATCGCACTGTCAAATCTTAAGTGCACATGCAGACTATCATCAAAGTCAAATTTGGGAATAGGATATGGATGCAATACAGAAGATACCTTGGAGCAACCTTCCCCGGCTAACTGAAGATTTTGTCCTTGATATTCATTGTCATCAAAGTCCATTGGTATATGCCTACAGTTGTTGTACAGTTGGAACGGGAGAAAAGTAAATGAAAACGGTTTCTGGACATGCGTTAGTTTAAATTTAGAAAGAGAACAGAAATATGCCAATCTCAGATAACTCAACGGGGAGGATTGTGTAGTTTGTAACATCTGACCTCTCAGTAGGAAAAAAAGAGAGCTTAAAATCTCCTACCGACACATAAAAGAAAACACTAAACCTTTATGCAACTATATACTTAAAATATAGCTCTTAAAGAATTAGTGGACTTAAACTTTCAGACTTCAAAAGAATGTCACAGCAAGTGGAAAGACAGCCTCTAGGTGAGGGGGTTAACCTAAACCAGTGACGGAACTTGACCATTATTATAGGGGGGCAAATCATTAGCATAAATGAAACTTCAGACATATAGAAAAGATCCATATAGCTCTATATAAGATAAACAAAAGAAGAGAGACACTGCAAATGCAGAAAACCAAACAGCCTTTAGATTGTTTTTAGAAATCTATGTTTGCATCTTTGAACCCTTTTAAGAAAACACCATTCTGATATTTGAGACTACAAAGCAGAAATATGCCAAATTAGTGAAATCACCAATTGAAACTCATTTCTATCACTCTTCAATGCTTGATGTATTCACATTCACTCATAATTATTAATGGTCAAATAGTTTCTTTAAAGGAATAAAAACTCCAATTTGTGCAAACAAGTTATACGATCACAACTTTAGATTATTGAAATATATCATCGAGTCCATAGCAGCCATACGGATTTGCAAATATGAAGCATGATATC
>JAYDZM010177041.1:0-10155 GCA_034509245.1 Artemisia ludoviciana
AGTTGGTTTTACTACCAACGTTGTATACCAAAACCATGAAAACTAATGCGTCAAGGTCGCTTTGGCCGATATGACGACTATCATCATCCGTATGAATGGCAATGATTTTGACTCTGGTTACGATCTAATCTCACAGATCGGTATTGATCGTGAGGGAGGCATACGTGCTTCCTGTCGTATGTGTACTCGGCCGCAATTTGTCCCGGAGAAAACAAATGTTTACCATGGTGCTCTTTACCAAGAGATGTCCAAAACTTTACTGAAAAAGTGTACGAGACACTTCATGATGAGCAGTATCGTATTGAAGATATTATATGGGTTGCAAAGAAGGATGAAGTTGAATTGAGCCTGCTAGAAATGTTTCGTGATGGTCGATATGGTTATCCCATTGGTATAATGGTGATGGGAGAGTTTGGAAAGCCACAAGATGCCAAAGCTCACGTCATTAAATTATACCAAAAATGGGATAACCATATCCACCATCACGAAACATTTCTAGTAGACTCTGTTCAATTTTATCTTTCTTTGCAACCCATATAATATGTTCAATACGATACCACTCATCAGGAAGATCTCGTACTCTTCTTTAGTAAAGTTTTTGACATCTCTTGGTAAACGGCACCATGGGTAAACATTTGTTTTCTGTAGGCCAAATTGCGCCCGGGTACACATACAATAGGAAGCGCGTATGCCTCCGTCATGATCAATACTGAGGTTAGATCGTAATCAGAGTTAAAATCGTCGCCATTCATACGGATGATGATAGTCGTCATATCGGCCAAAACGACCTTGACGCATGAGCCTTCATGTTTTTGGTATACAACATTGGTAGTAAAACCAACTACGTAGTCGATATGTGGTCGGGGCATTTTTTTTGTTTTGATAGTGAAGGTGGTTTTGCTGTGGTGATAGTTAGGATTTATATCGTAATCAGAGAGTCAAAATCGTCGCCAAAGAGGAGCACTACTGTCTCGTGAAGAACTCGTAAGGAGATAAATGGGGTAACAAAGGCTATAGCAGGGTGGGAATCGAGGTGTTTATAGAACTTCTTTACCCAGTGAAACCAAGGACCGATGAGTGAGTTATTGGGGTTTAGTGGGAAGAAGTAGTGGAAGGTAGTTGTGGGTTACTAGTTTTTGAAAAAAAGCAGCATAGGAATATCTTTTGCTAGTTTTTTTTGTTTTTGTTTTTTTTATTTTTTTTTATTTTTTTTGAAAATTTTATTATAGTTGAATTGCTAGAGAATTTAGTTATTGCCCACCGTTGTACTGAAACAGATCTATGTTGTTAGTATTTTAACAAGGATATGAATTGCTTATGCAAACTGTGTTAGTTAATTGCTTTTTGTTATTTAAATATCATTTTGCTCACAACTATCCCAACAATCAACACATAATTCATTAAATTTAGTAATCTGTACACCCGTTATCGAAATAAATATATGTTGTTGGTATTTTGTTAACTAGGATAAAAAGAACAATGTCAAGTGAAACTACCTGGGCAATCTATCTTATCCTCTCAGTTATTATTGTTGAATCCTTGCTCCTGCTTTCTGTTTTTATAAAATACGAATGTTGTGTATTGGTTATTTTTTTGTGGTTTGCAAGTGTTTGGAACACGTGAGATTGATTTTTTGTTTTTTTGTTAGGTAGTTTAAATGCAACATGAACAAACTTTAAACATAGGAGACACCAGCTCTGTTACATCAAGGAATTGAAATTAGGTCACATAAAGGATATTGTGGGTGGAATGTCTTTGGTGGATCATTTATTATCTCCTGCCGATGTGTGTTTCTAATTACTTGACTCACGACCTTTATATTATGATCTTGTTGAATCTTATTCTACAAAATTTTCTTGCGTATGTAACATGTTTGGTGGCTAACTTTCTCTTTGAACTATGTCATTGAACAATGAAACTACAAAATATTCATTCAACCTAAATGGAAATCGGCCAGCGCATAATATTTACAATCAAAGTAACTACGTTGTGCTCTATGTAAAAGCATATTGCTGAACGCTCATATGTGTCACTATGGCAATAAGGTAGCCTTGGAATGCAAAGTCACAACTCACAACATTGATCTTAGCTTTGGTAAGTTTAAACATGACAGTTTTTATGACAATCATATCTTGACTTTTGTAGTTTTATTAGTAATTGATATTGTGTCCAATGACACGCATAAATTCCGATCTGCCCTACCCAAATGGTTAATTCTTCCTGAACAGTGTTCCTTCGATTTGTGCTATTCAAGCTTATGGAATGACTTTCACAGCAATGGTTTTGTTTACATGTCAACTTTATTCCACTCTTGATATCGCACCGGTGTTCATGTATTCATATCTATATATAGAAAGTTGTCGGAATTAGTCTATTGCACGTGTGCGTCTTCTCAATGATAGAAACTTCATTTTGTGGGGCAACGGCTAACGGTTCCAGGATTGAGTGTAACAACCAGGTACCTCATTTAGTTATTTTATATAAGACATACTTTTATGTGGCTAATTTGTAAATATTGTGAGTTTAATATAAGACATCAAAGGTTCATTCTGTTTGTTTTGGGGCTAATATTACCTAATAATAATTGGAGTCAGATACATGTTGGCTACAATTTTTTCATAAGAAATCTTATTTAAGTTCTGGTGTCATTCTCTTTACTCTAGTGTATTTGTTTGATTACATTTTTAAAGTGATAAACTGATAATTGATTATCTATGAATGTAATAATAGATTAAAATATTCATAATTTGGTCCCTAAATCCCTAATGTAATAGCACATGCTCCATAGATACTTGATAAGCAGTACTACTTTTTATATTATATGTGTAAAACATTGGAGCTCTGGATTAAGTTAAAAAGATGTGTGGGTACTGTCAATAAGAAAATTGCCTCATCGGTGAAATTCCAAAATGACCCTCGTAAGACTAAAGAATTCGAATTTAGGAGTTTGAAACTTCAAAAGGGGGAAACAGGTTGAAAATGCATTGACATGACTACTGCATGTGTTGGCGGCTGCGCTGCTGCATTGCTATCTGACCTAAGTGTGGCTGATGCTTCACATGCCATCTGACTTTCGGGATTTTCATGATTGGTGTGTAATTACATTTATATACTTATGTAGGCTTGTTCAGATTAAGCAGCATAAAAACCGCAGTTTTAACCATTGACGATTTTTTATTTTATAAAACGATTCTTTGCCATATAACTGTTGTAACTGCTATGGAAAGATGTGTTTTTTATTATTTAACTTAGATTTAGCCTTAATCAGTTAAGTCACTATAATAAAAGAAGTTGAACATACTTACTTCGTATAAGTTAATTATGGGGATCCAACGTTTATTTTTCCTAGTATAATTATGTCATTGTGGTATATAACGAGCCTGATCTTGTTTTCTGCACTTCTTGTCATCATTGTTTTCTTACGGTGAAGGCATGTTGACAATGGCCACGTCTAGGCTTTGTAACTGTAGATATTAGACCCTTCAGTTATTGTTATGTTACTCTAGGCTTTGTAAACCACAGATTTGTTTTGTTAGCTTAGTAAAGCCAACAAGTTTGTACATATTCCCCTATCAAAATATAGAAAAAAACTTGGAATTTTCCAAGATAAAAATTCCACAAAGTTATCAAATTTGAATTGCAACAAGGAAAATGTATTTTGTATTACAAACAGGAGAGAAGGAATGCAAAGTCTATAGAGGTGAAGTCAAACCTAGATGTTGGTTACCTGCTGTCATAAAGGATATGCAGGGATTGAGCAAAAGTCAAAGTTTGACTAATAAAAAGTCAAAATTGCAGATCTGGATCAAGTGCACGATTTTCATAATGGTTTTTAATGAGATGAAAAAATAGCTGAATGTTTTTGTATTGATGGCTGATGCTGAACTGATTATATGTGAACTAAAATGTGTATATTCCCCTAACCCATCGTGTATTCCGTTATTTTCTTCATCTCATTCAATCCAAACACACCTTTGATAATACTAAGATTAATTTTTGCCTCTATTGGTTGCAAAGCTGAGTGTCATACAGAGTATTTACATAATTTTAGCACCCAAAGTAGTTAAATTCAACAATCATGCATAAATTAATGTAGTTATTATCACCACAACTTTGTCCTATAAAGTTCCACAAAAGGGAAATGCTACTACAGACAGCATATCAACTCTCACGAGCAACCGATTTCTTCAACCAAGAGAACCCACAGCGAGAATATGCATCACAAAATCAAGGACCGCCATCCCCTGAAAAGTAAAAACCAGAAACCACATCAAACTTCAGAGGTAAATTTATATCACTAAGAAAAACCAAGAGATACAGAATAGAAACCATACCCCATGGGGTTAAGTAGTCGTAACCCCTGCAAATCCTTCTGTTTAGTCTAGGCCTCATCCCGCTGTACTTAATGCCCGAGCCATCTTGCCAGCTATCTACACACAGATATAATAAAAACATGAATACTAGATTTGTGATACAATCAATTGAGAAGAAGCCAAGTGGACTATACAAGCTATTATCAGATTTTGCATAATGGGCACAGCCGTGACCTACAAACGATATTTTTGTCCATGGTCGATCTTAAACTTAAATTATTCATATAATGAATATGATTACAAACTGTGTTGTTGCAATAATGATCTACAGTAACTTTTTTAATAACTAATGAATTGTTCGGCCCATATATATGATGTGTATCCTTAATTAGCTGATTCACTGACTGATAAGATACATAACCCAAATCGACCCACTCACTGGAAATTGCTTCAAGATCATGTACTATCCAAATATAAGATAATATCAAGAAGAAAAATATGTATTCCAAACAAGCTTAGGTTAACCTGGATGAGTCTTTCGCTTCGTTGTTTTTTTGTCACCTGCATTACATACACGAGATCAAGCATTAGACACCAAAAAGGAAAAAATTTATCCCTTATTAGCTTATTCAATATTATTGAATAAAATATACCTTCTATAACAAAAATATGATTATCATAAACATAGATAGGGTTTTAGAAGGTTAAAAGCATCGAGCAACTTTCGATTCCCTTTTAGCCAAGTTTTTTCTTATATGACCGATATGGCCAGTTGGAATAACAAAAATCAATGCATTTATCTTACACAGATCGGTCGATATAGCAACATCTAAGAATTGTTTAAACACTGGAATAGGAAAAACCGCAACTAAAACACAGAATTACATGATATCAAAAAAGTGTTGCATGCATGCTTGTAGTAGGTAGCACAACATGATTATATAGAAAGGGTTATTGGTTAATTCTTTAACGGAAGTGATAATCAATCACATCAAGAAATGAAATATATACTCCAAATATTCACATACCATGTGGTTCATGATCCGTAAGTACAAAGTGCAACAATGATTTACTACCATCATCCCAGTTCAGTCTAACTTTTGTATCATAGACGCCACGTTTCTTTTCTTCAAAGGCCTCAATGGTGATGTAGAAGTAATAACTAGTCTCGTTTATTTTTAGATATTTGCACTCCACAATATCAAAATCATGGACGTTAGTCTTTTCGCCCTTCTTAACATACTAACAATATAAATTTGTTTAGAATTAGTAAAACATCAAAAGAAGAAAATTTTGAAATTAGCAGGTTGAACAGAAAAATCATACCATCTCAATGGCCTCGTTGAAGGCAGTAACAGCAAAGTTACCAGTTAGACTGACAATTGGATTATCAACAAAAAGTAGCCTTTCATTTTCTTCAACAGTGTTCATACTAACTCTATCAAGTCCAGGCTGCCACATAGGTTTGAAATATAAGGCACGAACACATACATACATAAAAACAATTAATTAAAAGAGGTATGAATACTGATATAACGTGTGCATACATTATCTTTATCAAACTCTTTGAAGTCCATCCATATTTTCTTCTCCTCCTCATTCAAGGGAACATCCCTCGTTTTAGGGAATTTCTGATTCAGATCGATCGCTGATGAACAACAGCCCACTGATAAAGAAGAAACTTACCAAGTTACTGTCTATGTGTAATTAACTCATATGTGAAAACATACGTGCACACAGACACATGGAATAAAACAAATATACGTCATCTTTTGAGAATTTGCATACACAGCAGTAGTGGTGGGTTTTTGTGATGTTTTTTTTAACAAGGGAGTTGCAAGGTTGTCTATAATTTTCTCAAGATTTCTTGAGAGATTTTAGGCTATTTTTGCAACATAAATCATAGATTTCCGGCAGTTCGTCAAAGTCAAGTGCCAAGTTAGTTGGCTGTTTTAACCAAATTCAATGATTTTAGCACCCCACCAATCGGGTCTTATTTGTTTCTCCCATGTCTTTTTGTATTAAAAGTCTGTAAAATATGAAAGTTTGTAACCTTGTAATAGTCTATACATTAGTGGTCGCTCATACCAAGCATTCAACAAAGAAAAGTCATTTATCAACATGTTATTCATTCATTTATTTGATAAAGTAAAGAATGAAAATACATACAACGTTTCTCTCTAGGAAGTATCATCTTTGGGCGTGCTGGTTCATCCTCCTCAGCGGCCACAAAGGTGCTAGCAGTGGCACGGTCGCTGCAAAAATTAAATAAGTATGACTACAATAACGAAACTTTCTTGATTTGATAACAAAAGAATATAAACTAGAAGGTGTATTAAAGGTGTGAAACATACTATTTCCAGTCACGTGGCAGTTGCTTCAGCTTCTTGAACATCTCGGCAAGAGACCTAACACGGTCCTCAAACAGTTCCAACCGATATTCATCGTCACTATCCTCCACAAGCTCCCTTAGTTCAAGTGCCTCCTGAATTTGTAGATGTAACTCCCATGGAATTATTTTAGATGCTGCAGCACCTTGTTATATCAAAACCAAAAACAAGAAATACACCAACTTAATTGAATGCTGACAAGTTAATTAACATCAACAACTAAGAAGATTAATGAAGAAAATAAAGCAAATGCATACATACCATCTCCCTCGTCAGTCTTTTTTCTTTTTCCTAAAACTACAGTCTTGTTGCTTCCATTTATGCTGTCCAACTGTGCAATCCCACAAGATATCAGGAAGAATAACAGACAGGTTATGCAACTGAATCCCCAACACATTTTTTAATTATGTTTTCATTGTTTCCTTTGTAACCTAAAACTATGTTGAGCACGTTTTTTAAAACTTTACCCCAACTAAACACAGCTTTGATGTTCCTCCCAGCTACGCACAAATATCTATATTTCCATCCCAACTAAAACTGTGATAATAATCAACAAAAAAGATTAATAAATATTCTTCTTACTTTTTCACCCTGGTCAGCAAATAGAGAATTGTGCGAACTGTTTAACAAAGCAAAACAAAAAAGCAATTACTGTGAAATCATTCATCAATCGCAAATATGTTATAAATAAAAAAAGAGTGTTACCATTCATCAATCGCCATAACTGCTTCCAAACCCTAACGCAAATCTACAATCAAAATGCCGGAAAGGGTGTTTAATATGAGCAAGTTATTAACGTTAGTCCCTGTTCTTTTTCTTTTTCTCAAACTTACGCCCCTTCAGTTTATTTATTACCAACTAGTAACACCCAAGTTCGGCCCCATTGTCTAAACTCTTTAGTAGGGGTGTTTATCGTTATCGGATTGTTTTATTCGGTTCGATTAATTCGGTAAGAAAAAAAATCTGGGTAAAACCACAAACCAAACCGAATCGAATTCAAATTGGATTAAATTGAACCGAATAACCCAAATTACATAGTTTTAATTATTTTACTAGTTAATTACATAAATGGTCCCAATGGTTTGTCAAGTTTAACGGATTTAGTCCCTAAACTTTTTTCTTGCATATCCTCTCTTTATGGTTTTGACTCGTAACACTGTAACAAGTTTGGTCTCTTAACCAATTTTTCTGTTAGTTTGACTGTTAATTCCATGCCTAAACAAGTGACTTTTAATTATCAATAGTAACTTTTAATTATCTATTTAAACATATTGTTTAACAAAATATATTTAAACATATCTAATTGTCTATTTAAATGTGTCAAACAATTTAACTCATGATCTTCTGTTTAGTTTTAGACAAAAATACACCGTTGGTCCCTAAACTTGGCACGAAACATCACAGGGCACCTTAACTTTTTTTTTAGTCGCCTGGAGTCCAAAAGAGAGGTTTTTGAGGCCAAATGCATCCCTCTGACCGTTTTCCCTTGGTCAACTTCTGTTATTTTCCCCATGTGCCTTGCACATGAGGGCAAAATGATCATTTCATCGTTTTGGTTAATTATTATGATGGTACAACCTTAAAGACGAACGGTGTACTTAATAAAAAAAATTATACTATCACTACCACCATATTCTCTTTATCTCTTTATTACAATATTACCTAAAAACTATTTTTACTTTAAGATTAAAAGTTACTTCAAAATTACCTATAAAAAAATTATACACATAGATGCCTAAACACCACACATCACGCAACCAAATTACCACCATCAATATGCATGACTACTTCGCCACTCAAAACGAAACCACATTTTTTTGGTAACCATGATTTCCGACCTTTACTTATCCACAACGTTTAAACTCACCACCCCACAAACTCAAACCATAACTAACGAATTACTTTGAGATAACATAAAATCTATTTAAACTGCCCATTACTGATACAGAACAAGAGGTATAAAAAACTAGCCTGAACTCAGAAGTCAGAACTGAAGCTGATCAACAAATTTTCAAAATACCATAATAACATTTGATTCTGAAATACACAAATTACCTATCCGTGTACATAGCGTATGCATTCTACGAAGTGGAAAATTCGTGGTCTAAAGTTATACAACAACAATTACCCGTCACTGGTTAAAACAAATGCCAGTACAACAACTGTAAGAGCAAAAATGATGGTTCCACCAGCAAACAACTGCATTGCCTTTTCCCCGCCAGCTTGATTCTTCTTTTGATTGCTAGAGTCGTCCACTTGTTTTAGGAGGTCCCTCACTTGCTCCAAGTCTGAATCTTTTGCTGCTTGGTAAAGCTTGCCCTCGATCTTTTCTAGCTTGTTTAGCCTTGCTTGTCGGGGTGTGTTCTTGAGTGGCCACAGAAAACCTGTCATCTTCCACAACATGAACCCGACATAGATTGCAACAATGCAGTCTACTGTATAATGATGTCTTTCCCTTACTTCTCTTTGGGCACTATGGAGTACAAGCATCCAGATAAAACCCGAGCTCCACCCTCCATATGCTTCCTACATTATTAACAACCAACTTATTCCACGGGAATGAAAACATTCGGCTGTGTGCCAGTTTAGATACCGATAACAAGTGAACCTAAAATACTAGTAGAAATGTAGTTGCATGCTGACTATTAGCACATGGTTAGCTCTAAGCCTCTTAACATAAATATTTTTACAGAAGGAATTTTGTACTTCACTAATTCTAGAGGAACACATCATTTTCCAATAATTTGGGGGATAAGCACATCCACGCAGTGTCAACATAAAGCCCGTTTAATTGTTGGTCGTTTTCGAAGATCCAAACAGATCCAAAAAGTACTTCGAAAATGACCAAAAGGCCTTTGTCCTAGTGGTATAGGTTGTCGGTTCAAGTCTCGATTGAGACAATGAGTCATATTTGAGGTATAAGGTGGTAAAGTAGGTGCGTGAATATTTGCACTTCTAATAAAAGATGGGTAAAATGGTAAAGTAATCACTTTAGGAATAGCAGCTACAAAACTGATTCTGATTATATCTTACAAGGATGATGTAAATTTTTAGACAATTGGAGCTTGTTAAACATGTATGCAACTAATTATCTGATCATCATAGCTTCACAAAACACAAATACGTTCTAACACTATCTCGCACAACCCGTTTTGTTGCATGTGATAGTGATTGTTCCATATCACATAATCACTTTCAAAAGCTTATGCCAAACAACCCTTGAAACATACTTTATATCTTTATGACTTTATATTACCATTTTTTAGGCATTATCACATAGTGTTAGGGACCGATTGATTGAGCGTTGGCATGACACTCAGCAACATTTCAAAAAGAAGGATCCTAAGCGTTTATACTTCCTCTCACTCGAATTTCTAATGGGCAAGTAATTTTCTCTTTGGTTTTTCTACGGCATCAACTTATTTGTCAACTATAAATTCATCCGTTTTGTA
>JAYDZM010179903.1:0-10140 GCA_034509245.1 Artemisia ludoviciana
TTTCGTCGCTGGATTAAGACGACTTAGCGACTTGCCTGAAAGCAGAAACCCGAAGGTTAGCCTTGCATGAACTAGGGAAAGATATAACTCAACTTCACACTGGTTAGCAAAACCCTAGAGCTTCCCTGCTTCGGTAGAACCTTATACTTTACCAAGTAAAAAGTTTAAGCTGGGATCGATTCACTTTGCGAAAAGATCGACCGTAACGAAGGGGGTTCCCACAGGCAATTCCCAAACAAGATTGGATCACTTCTAGCGGGACTGAACTAGAACTATACAGACTTGATGGACGGGCTTTCCTTTCAACATTCGAAGCTATAACCCTTTTTCCGTATAAGGCTGAATCAAGACTCGTGTTCACATACGTAATTCCTTGGGTGTCCCCCAGCAAGCCATACCTCTCACCAAAGCGGACATCGGTCGAAGTAATCCGTTTAGCTGACGGGAAGTTCTATTCCTTTGGATGCGGATCGGCTTGTTTCCTCTCAAACGCCGATCCTATTCACTTCACTTTTTGAACGAGCATGGAAAGACACTGTCAAAGACTCTAGCCCCAGCGACTATGAAAGCCCGGGTCAATATAAGAAGAGTCCATCCACGGCATGAGAGGAGTGTACAGAAAGCGATCTATAAGAGGGAACGAACGAAGCTATGAACTTTAGAAGTAAAACGAAGTGAAGCAATTAGGACTTATTGCTTCACTCCGCATAGCTTCGTTCGTTCTATAAGGAACTTCGCTTCGTTCGTTCGAAGTTCCGCTATTAGACCAACGGGCTAACACTTGGCTTCAAGCAACTATCGATGTATTCAGCAAGGAAAGAAAGACTAAGAAGTAAAGGCGGACAACGAGGCGCAGATAGCAGACTTGCCTCAAGACAGGAACATAGAAAGAAATAGAGTAAACCCATGCGCCTTTCGCTTAGAGTAGTGAATCCTGTGAAAGCCGAAGACTAAGAAGAAGGGTTTTAGCGAGCAGGGAAAACTACTGAATACGATAACGATACATTCACAGCGGAACAAGAAGAATCACTGTCGACTCAACTTGACGAGTCAGTAGCTGCTTTTAGAGCTGGGATAAGTAGGGTAGCAGCTAAGATTAACTAAAAGGACTCTCCTCAACCTAGACATAGAACTCCTAGCTCTGGAGCTGATTGAATTGATTCTTTTGAACAGCTACCGAAAGGCTTCGCTCCTCGCTCACAGAACTCCCCCAAGTCTCAGGTCAAGAGAGAAGAGCGATGGCATATCTTGAGTCACTCACTTCTTTTGGGCGCTTTCTGCTTTTATGGTAAAAAGCAAGGTTATCACAGTTCGATTTTCTTTAATCCTCATCTCGTTCAGTCTTGATGGCAGCTAGTTTCTTTATTTATTACGTCGTTCAGTTCAAAGAGTCATTCTGGCATCTGCTTTCAATGCTTGCTAGTAAACAGCTGTTGTCTCTTTCCTCTCGCCCTTACTTATCTTATAACGTACTCTTGTAAAGAGTCGATTCAACAAGAGGAAGAAGAGCTTCTCCCTCTGGTAACTTCGCTACTTTGAGAACAGCGAGAGCAGAATCCGAATCAGACTTTAAGATAGATGTAACTAACTTGCTTTCCTTCCTTACTAAAGAAATCCCCTTTCGCCTTCCGCTCCTAGTCCGCTTTTTTAATAAGATAAGTTCGCTTTGTCATTTTAAATTATTCCTATTCTCCTGCTTTTGATGAGTCTAAGGAGATGCGGTTGGCCGATAAACATATGAAGGGGTGCGAAAAGCACATCCAAAGAATCATAGAGCGCGCGCAATTTTTATACGAGAATAAAAACCTGGAGCTTGATATAAAAGAAAAAGACGATATAGAACGAGGGTTTCAGTCCTACTTCGCAGATATTTACGACTTCCCCTCTAAGGAAAGTCGCAGAAAGCATCTCAACGAAGTACTGAAAACGATTGGAAAAGAGAGGAGTCGTATTTGGAAACGCATCAAAGGGCTAATTGAAAATTCATTTTGATTTGAATAGTCAATAATAGTCTTTTAGGTGTGGGATGCTTAGACAGTTGACAGGGCTAAAAAAGATGAAGGAACAAAACAACTCACTCTTGCCTTTGTGTGGATTACCTTTACCTGAGCGTGCTATTCCCGCATCCAAACCTTCTTCTTCTTTACATTGCATCTATGAAAACGAATTGTATGGCTACAGTAGGTCCCTTCAATCCATGTTTAGCAACTCTTATGATACCATATGCAGTCTCTCTGCAGCTGTTCACAAGTACAAGATTTTGGTTCTGGTAATAACATATTTGACAGATACGACGTTGAACCTTGCAGGGAAGTGTTCTATAGAAATCATCATAACCTCTCTTTCCCTAGCGGACTATCAGGTACTCTGAACCCTCAACCATTGTTCCATACCAAAAGGTTACCATATCCATACCAAAAGGTTTCCATCTCCATACCAAAAGGTTTCCATGCTTAGCTCTTTTTTTCTGGTCTTACTACTCAGGGAAATCAGTAGCTTTGGTAGTCTCGTACGTATTATAAAGAAGATTCCCTGCTAGAGATAAATGAGTTCCCGGCTCTCTCTTTCCAGTACCAGGGAATATATGAATTGATCCCGGCTTACTACGATTCCGGGTAGAAAGTTCTTGCATGCTCTTTGAACTGCTAGAATAAGTTGTTCAAGCATCCAAACCTTCTTCTTTACATAGCATCCATGAACACAGTCTATCAAACTAATTCTATGACCAGGCCTTAAAAAACACAGTTTAGCAACCCTCATGATTATACCTAAACCAGACTCAGCAACAGTTCACAAGTACAAGCTTTGGATCTGAAACAGGAAAGATAGGACCGAGGATTCAATAGACAAAGGTATCATTCTAAAGAAAGGGAATTTGAGGTAAAGCAGGCATAAGAGAATTGAGTTACAGAGCTAATATTCAAACATCTAAATCTTAATTGGATGCGGCTCGTCCCGATGTCATTCTCCATTCCTATTGGAATAGCAAGCGCAGGAGTTTTCTAGCTATCGTACCTCAGAAGTTCTAACTAAGCCTTCATCCTCTCCCTACGCTCTTCCAGCGCTGTAGCTTTTCTCAATCCTCTCGCTATCGGTAAAGCAACTATGTACCTTTCTGTCGTGTGTCTTTCGCTTTCCTTACACCACTCTTTTATCCTTCCTTCGTTCCTAGTCATCCAGTTAGATATGCCCATTTAGATATGTATAGAAAGTTCTTTCACCAGGGGAAGTTTTCATACCTTACCTTTCGAGGCACTTCTGGCATCTAGTTCCATTGGATTCTTGGTGGATAGGGTTTTCCTAGGTGGGGTAGAGGTCGGAACCCCCGAGCATTTCTGGGTAGATCAGTTGGGAATAAGGTTATAGTTCAATAAAGGGGCTTATCAAACTATCAAAATTAGGGCCGTAGTACTCCAGCGATACCAATTCTAACCCTTACCAGGTAGTAGAGAGATCCGCATAAGCAAACCGTGCTGGAGGGAATACCCGCTAAGTAACTATAACCCAGCTCACCTACCAGGGTGAATTATGGGCGCCTCCCCTACTACTAGTGGGTGCCTCCGGTTCGAGACAGAACTTTAAGAAACACCTCCGCAAAGGGTGGAGAGAATTGAGTAGGTCATCTAAGCTCGCCATGAGAAACATCGTTAGAGTGGAAAAACATAGAAAGACTGGAGCCTCGCTCCCAACCGCATCTCATGTAATGATAGCGTGAATGATCACTAACCTGCCTTAGGCCCTATAGAGTACCCCTCCATTTTCATACCTACCTTGACTCATGCTCAGATTACTACTTCCTATCATCGCTTGGTGCCCTAGCAGGTTACTATCAACATACACAAGCTCCTAGGCCATGTTACCCACAACGTCCCCAGGCATAAATGTTTATAACCTCGCTCTGGTAGGGAGTACCGGATATCTCTAAATGAAAGGAGTCTTTATGAAAGGAGTCTTTAGCACTATCTATCACTCAAAAGTGCTAGGCTATAGATTAGCTACTTGAAGAATGCACCCTATAAACATGCTGGTAACTCATGGAAGTGCTTCGCCTAGTCTTAGCGCCAGCACTGTAGATGGGAATAAGCATTCCCTTTCCGACAAAACTAAGCATCTTACAGCCGGGTAAAGGCAATAGGAGGTTTGGAACCCAAAACAAGTCTAGGCTTAAGAACGTGCTAGTTGTTGAAGCGTTGGGTGCATCCCTGGTAAGATCTATGGCTTCTGCTAAGTGGGAGGCTGACCTGATCTCTTCCAATTCTATAAGCAGGGGGAAGTGCCCTAACAGGAGGCTTCTAGCTTACCATCTATAGTTGACCTCGAAACCTTTCCATATTCAACTACTCCAGGTGAACATCATAAATGGGAACCTGAAGAAGGAGTCCCCGGAAGAGGAATGAAAGAGGGAGAGGAATCAACAACGGAAGAACCGGTATCGAATAGTGAAAACAGGCTTGTGAAAGGAAGCTACCTACCTTCGAACTGAGATTGATTCTCTATACAATAAAAACTAGTACATGAAAATTGATAGGGAAAGTACACGGGGCACTCACTTACTTATCTATTGCCCGGAATAAAGGAGAAAAGGAGGTGCATACGATCTCGTGCAATCATACGATCTTCCCAGGTGCATACGCTCTTGTTCAATCAGACGAGAATCCTATAAAGAAGCCAATTTGACGCGTATTTCACTTGCTCTAATGAGCCAGCTAAAACTCTGTTTCCGTTACAGGTTCTATTATTTTCTAACTCCTTGGTGTCTCGTACCTTGACTTTCGCTACCGGCCGTATCTTGCTCCTTTCTTTCGCCTCAGTAGTGAGCGCTGCTAGATCTGATTCAACTGAATATGGGACTTGGATAGCTAGAGCTAGGAGGAAGGGGCGTGAGATAGGCTTCTAGTCAACCGATTAAGACTACTACTTCTTTCTAGTAGACACTAGAGCGATGGACTGTGAGAGGAAGCAAGTGAAAGTTACTACACGAGGAAGTCAAGTGAAGGCAAGGACGAAGGAGATGAGTTTACAGACTCTGGAGTTGGGGCTCGTTCTCATTGATACTGAGGGAAAGACTTGTGTGATGGATGCTCTTGATGCCACTTGACTTGCTTCTTCCTTCGTTAACAGTTCCAGGCTTGACTAAAGCAATCTATAAACCTTAATGTCCGGCCTTTCAGTAGTCCACCTCACACTAAGCAATGGGAGAATCAGCTAGGTTGGTATAAACTACAGCTTCCGCCTAAGCTGCTCAACTAATTAGAGAACACACTAAAGCATTCCTTATCTCATGAGTACACGGTATTCACACTCCAACTGTGTGCTTTCAGGTTAATAAGACTGCTTGCTAAACGAACAACTGCTGACGACCATATCAGCACTGAAAAGAAAAACTTCTTTAGGAATGGGATAAGCTGTTGACATCTGCTTAGGTTATTAAGGCACTGCTGTCTTCTTTCGAACTCAATGCTCTCTTGTTCTTTCCAGCTTGACTGCTGTTCTTAGGGGTCATTTCTTCCGGTTCTATTGAGACAATCACTTTCGCTCAGCTCCGCTCATCAAGTAATAGCTGGACAGTAACTAGATTATACTCTCTTTTTCTTCGTGATTGTAGAGTTACTCAAAGGATCTCTCCCTAAAGCTGTAGACTGATCCCCGGCTTCTATCGGTAATGATCTTCCTCACTTGATCTGCCCGTACTCTCTTAAGTCGACTTTTGCAACCTTTCCGCGTAAAAGTGATTTATAGCAAGCTTCTTTCCTACTCTCTTTCTTGTGCCAGTAGTGTTGTTCTGTCCCTACAATGAAAAGAATTGAGAATGTGTCCTCCGTCGCTATAGTTTCCGCTACCCGATTAGAATTAAGAATAAGGTAGTTTACTTGACTGAAAGGAGAGGAATAAATAAAGAGCAAGTTTCAATATTAGGTCAAAATGTTCTTTCAACTTATATTAGTTATTAACTCTCTTTGGGAGACTCACTCAGGAGCAGAACGGGAGTTCTTTGATTTGACTTCAAAAGTCTCAATCTCGGAGAAGTGCTTTCGTACCTTTAATGGCCACTGCTAGGGAGGAAGCTTTGACTTTTACTGCTTTCACAGAGATATCCTAAATAATGGTTGACATTTAGGTAGCGTATCACTTAGTTGGGAGAATGGCCCCAATCTCCTTTTGCTGAAGGTGTAGAAGCATTACCGTAGCCTCTTCTGTTGCTTGGCCATTTCGGATCGGAGCAAGGGATTCATGGATAGGTGTGTTTGATGCATTTGACGCCCTCCATGGGGAATTTCAATATAGGTGTGAGAGATCTTCCTTCGGTTCTAGTCAAGTATGGCAGCTTGAGGTCTCCTATTTCACCAGCCCCATTCTCATAGGGGAACTCTAATCCACTTTCATTTAACGGCAGGCGATAAAGTAAAGGTAGAAGGGTTTTCGTTTCGGGGTTCTCTTGTGGACAGGCCTTTGCCTGTCGTTGGAGTTAGCGGGGTTGGATAAAACCGGTGCTTTTATCTTAAACGAATTTTCACAGGTGAGTGAGATCGGAGCGATCCTACTTTAGCAAATCCTCCGTTTTTGGCTTGACTTGATCCATTGACGCAATCCAAGAGGAAGTCAAACCGTGATCGGGCCTGCCAAGAAGGCTCTTGTCCGCTGTCTCGGTTCTTTCTTTCAACGAAAGTTGACTAATCTGAAATCGGCGTTCTTAGATGTCCACGTATGATTTGATGTCAGAGACCACCAATGAGGTTTTGGCTTTAGTAACCTTTACTGAGAATTGCAAAACTATCCCTTGGTCGAAGGCAACAATGAAGTTAACGATTCCAATTAAACGCTAGGCTGTGGTTCCTCAGTTCAGCTAATCCATTACGGGTTTCTGGAAGGCCTTTGAAGAGGAGAGGTTAAAAGAGCCCAATCCAGGTTTAGCTGTCTCAGGCAAGAGTTGTTTAAAATGAGTGTTCGAGGCCCTTTTCAGGCGTGTGCTTCTGATTATAAGGGTGGTTTACATGATCTGCTCGATACTCGAGATTTTGAATGGAATTGAATCGATCTTGAGCGCTAGCCAGAGATGACCCTCTTTGAAGATCTAGCCTCACATGGACTGCAGTGTTGAACTGATTCTAATCCTTGAGCTGATTGGAATCCTTGAATTCGACCAGGGAATAGGTATCATCTCATTTTTCGTCTGATCGTCTGCGTCTTGTGCCTAGCTTCCTACGAGCGGAGGAAAAGAAAAGCCTTTTTTCAAGTAAGTCAGGGAAGGAAGAAACTTCACTGCAGGGGAAAGGCTTATGTCACTCTCAAAAGGAGCGATAGACCAGATGATCAGCAATAACCTGATCTTTCTATATGAAATTTGACGATCATAGCTTGATTATAGTCTGGATCCCATTATCCTTCTAGAGGAAGAATGGAGTCCAGGTTAAAGGACGGGGGAAGATTTCTTCTTTCAATAGGCGTAGCTGCTTCGGATTTGACAGAAGAAAAAGGGAGAAACTCTTCTTATTACGATTACGTGAGTTTTTACTATTTGGATTGGGAAATAGCGCACTTCTCGCATTTAATGTGCCGGAGCGTCCCAAACAAAACAGTTGAAGTTGAGGAAAGGCCTTCACTCGCGCATCCATATGGAGATCAGCCTACAGGCAAAGGAGAGTCTACGAGCTTGACTTCGCAAAGTTGACAGGAGAACCCGATGTTCATTTTCATCCGTTACCAAATCATGGGAAGGCTGTTAATGCGGGAACTCGCCTGTCGACGCAAACGAGACTTATCTGAAGTGAAGTTCCACATGAAAGTAATGCAATATTGAAAGTTCTGTTTGAAGCAGAAGTGATCCAGCAGGAGTTCCTTGATCCCGACCTCCGGTATTCTGGAAGAAGGAAATGGACCTGCCCTAGCAATCTCTTCAGCTCCTTATTTGTTGTTTGTTGTTGGGGCTCGAGCTTCCTGTATAGCTTTAGCTCGATTTTGACGGATTTCAATACCCTTCCGATGAACTAGAAAGCCGAGTCTATTTCCAGGGGTCAGCCCTCAGGCACACTTCCCCTGAAATCGATGTAGATTCGCTGCTTGCCATTTTTCCTTCTTTTGAGATAGATGTTACGGAGCCCTTTCCCAGAGAATCTTTAAGGATAAGGATTAGCCCATGTTTAGGGAATTGGGTTTGTTTTGTTCCTGATCACTGCCCTAAAAGAAAACTTTCGTTCAGTGACATCACAAGGGTTGGTTTGAACGCTTTGGGCAATTGGTAGGTGTCATCCGTCATCCGCGCTAGAGCGCTTCTTCTTTGGGTCCATATGGCTGGTAGGGGTAGCATTGACTATTGGAGTGAGCCAATCCTTTCTTTGGTTCTTTATAGCAGATAATAAGTATAAACTCTGGGGGTATGAGTGCATGATTCTTTCACCCACAAGCTTAGAGAAAGAGACCGAAGGAGGATATGAAAAATCCGCTGATTCCCTAAAGCTAGAGCTGCTACTTCCTTTGAACTACTCCGAGATGGTTTCAAAGAAAAGCTCACTAGCAGAAAAAGGGTTTTGAAGAAGCCGACATTGAATTGACTACCTAAATTGCCAGCCTTTCTTTCAAGATCAAAATAGTACTACTACTCCTATGATTTCATTACAGGGAAAGGAAGTGAAACTCGGAAAAGATGTAAAGAACAGGCCTGCTTGAGAGTGGAACTTACCTTAAGATTCAACCCAGCATCCTGCTAGATGGGCGAAGGAAGGGGGCTAACTAAACCGAAAGAAGCTGTGGGACTACTTCACGCAGTAAGCCCGGCAAGTCAAGAAGGAGCTCTAGTAGGTAAAGCCACTAGGGCTGGTTAGCTTGAAGCAAGGGTCTGGTATAGTAGGGAGCTGTACCCTTGATGCGGGGTATATCGTAAGGGATTGATATTGCTGTGAAAGAATACCCCTAGCCTTCAAACAAAGGTGGAGGTTGAGTCATGGGTTGTGTAGTAAAGGAAAAGGTTGCATCTTACCCTGTTGTTGAAGCGCAGGTCCTCAGCAAGAAGAATAAAATTTGGATGTTTTGTACGGGTATTGATTCCGGATGGGAATGGCATGCTCAGGAAAGTCAGAAAGCCTAGGTGCCACACCAATGCAGACAGAGAGGCAAGAGCTGGAAAGAGAGGATCAGATGAATTGAATCAATCGTTTTTTGATATCCTGGCCAAACTCTCCCCATCTATGAGCTGATTGAGCGCTCTTTCTCTTTGACACAGAAAAGAGTCTATCTAATCAAGGTATACCAGGCCTAGTAGGAGGCAAATCTCCTATTGTTCTTACAGAATATGCTCTTCTTGTTCGAGAATCAGCTTTGCATGAACTTGTTCCTTCTAGCTTGTTTTGAGCTGTGGTACCTAACCCCGACCCGAAGTAGGGAACTGCGAGCATCAAGCTTCAGGCATCGGGCCTCAGGTAAAAGAAGTTGGCATCGAGTAAGGGATCCTAGCCTCGTGCGAGGTATGCAAACATGGTAAGGAGTCAGAAGCTGGTATCAGAGGTAGGTGAAATCGAGTTAGGCACTCAAGGCATCTGTCTACGGGCAACAGGCTGAAGGATGTAGGCAAGTCTGTATCTGCTACAAGCACAAGCGAGGCATGGGAAGGCCTTCCTATTCAAACTCTTGATCTCGGAGTTCCAGGTATTAGGATATAGTTTCCCTTGCATCGAAGCAAGAAGAAGAAAGGATAAAAAAGAAGAGAGGGAAGTGAGAAACTTAAGAGAGAGGGAGGGCAAAGCGGGGAACTCAACCAAGGAAAGGAGATTACTCAACAGGCTCTACTACGTAGTTATAGTTAGGGTTTGGAAAAGGGATCGATGTAATTGACTTTCGCAAAGGTTAGCTCACTATAATAAGGTGCTGTGGCATCTCTATCAGCTGCTTATTCCTACTAATTCTAAGTGGGTGTTCTTCGAAGCTTAGACGAGTTGAATGGAAGACAAACTGTCACACCATTCTGAGGAAGGTTCGACTGTGAAAAGAGAGAAGCTGATGTAGAGGTATTCCATTCCCCTAATTCTCTTGTTTGTTGGCTTTAATACCATGAAATAAAATAGAGAAAAAGACCTTCAAGATAATAACCATTTTCAAGAGACAAACTCCAGTGAACCACTTTCCTCCTCTCTTCTTTTCTTCATTCCA
>JAYDZM010181819.1:0-40326 GCA_034509245.1 Artemisia ludoviciana
TGCTGTTTGTCTTTGGAAGTAGTGCAACAACTTTAAGCACCTTATCTAGCCCATGCTCAGAAAGCAGGAAGTCGGCAGCCGCCCGTTGGGTTTTGTTGCCGTAGTAGGTTTTATTTTTAGGATCTACGTCTTCAAACGCTTTTAGTATTTCTGCTCCTAGGGGGTTAAAGTCTGCTGGTTTTGAAGCCCGCACGCGTTTTCGCGTGCCTGTATCTTCTGTTATCTTATCTTTACTTAACTTAACTTGGGTTTCCAAATGGTTGCCATTTGGTTGCCATTTGGTTGCCAAAAGGTTGTCGGCATCAACAACCAGCGTATATGCCTTATTTTCTTTAACTACAAGCAAGGAACGCTCGTCTTGGTATCGTGTTTCCCCGAACCTGTCCATGCGGATGGTGTTGTGCATAAGCCAGTGTTTTATAACCACTACACCGGACTCAAATGCAATGATAAAACGCTTTGCTAGCAAAACTTTTAGATCATCATCAGACGCACCGATTGCACGCCCTATTTTTTTTGGGTTCCCTATAAAACCTTCATCGTCCGCACGCATAGCAAGATGGAAGTACAATAGCTGGCTGCTTTGTGGCATATCCAGAAAAGCATCCGTATCCACTATATTCATACTAAACATGCGCCGGTTTGCCATACTGCCTATGGTACCACTCGCACAAGCTACATTGTGTTAGTGCATGGGGATAACCCTTTACAAAAACAGGGACTGGGTTGCGCTGGCTAGGCGTTCGCTTGCGTATGCGTGGTATGCAGGATCTAGCTCCATGCCTAGGTAATTGCGCCCGCTATTTTTTGCGGCAAGCAAAGTGCTGCCACTTCCGGCAAAACAGTCCAGTACCAAATCGCCCGGCTTGCTAGCATGGTCGATAAGCAACTCCAGCATTTTTATGCCCTTTTCGTGTGGGTGACTCTTTGCGTCATGGTTTATATGTTCCATGCGTATTACGTTGCTTACGTCAGAGCGCACATATTCCACCTTGCCCTTTTCTAGCACCAAGCACAGCTCGTACTGGTTGCGGAAGCCATACCCCATGCCAAAGTTGTTTTTAACAATTACTAGCTGCATACGGATAGTGAAGCCGGTATGCTCTTTTACAAACGCCATGATAGGGCCACTAAACTTCCAGTTAGTAAACAAGTAGCAGACCCCCCCCTCCTTTAGCACGCGATACAGGTCGGGCAGTATTTTATAGTTGATGCTTTCGTCCTCGTTATTTAGGATCTCTTTGTCCATTCGGCCATAGCCGGAATTGTCGCCGTAAGGTGGGTCGGTAAGCACAAGGTCTACGCTACCGTCTGCAACTTTTTTGATCAGCTCTAAGCTGTCGCCGTGCCAAATCTCGTTCATATCCCCACTGTACCCTAGACACTTGCACCGGGACACACTTATAGTGGGGATAACATGAAACGCGAAGCTACACGCAACAAGAAAATGCTCACACTACACCGTAAGGGCATTAGCTGCGCATACATTGCCAGAATGTACCCGCCAATTACTAGACAAAGGGTGTGGCAAATAGTCAAGGACGAGGAAAAAAGGTTATCCACACCCAAGCGTTGACCCTTTGCAACTTGGGCGTAAGCTAAGAGTATTACAGGCGTTAAAGTAAATTAAAGATGAAAAACAGCAGCCAGAAATTTCGGACTACCAACCTTGATCTAGCTTGTGTTTTGGTGGCCGAGGGCTATGGCTGCTCCACACGAAAAGTTGGGCCTGTAAGCGCGGTGTTTGAGTTCCAAAAGGAAAGCGACACCGATGGCATAGTGCGCCGGTTCTACCGGGGCGACTGCCAAGTAAACATTACCAGCTTCATGTATGCCCGGTTTGCGTTAAAGCGCGAGCTAAACATGAAGACCATCGAATGGGAAAAAGCTCGCCCCGGTAAAGTGGTACTTAACCCCGGCCAGTTCTACTACTTCATTGCAGATGACGGTAAGCCTTACAAAAATGTGTTTGCAAACCGCGATCCGCACCTTACCCGCGTATTGAATGGCAACGCCTTCCTTACTATGAATGAGGCGCAGGTAGCAGCAGCAAATACTAAAACCGACTAACCATAATTAAAGTAAAGTATGAACCACGATATTAGCGACATGTTTGTCCCGCAGGGGAATAAAAAGGAAAGCTACACCTTTGCCTACATTGTGTTGGCGTTGGGTGTGGCTGTTATTTTATTCCACTACTTTGTGCTTCCGCACATTCTTGCGCACTACGGTATATGAAAACTTACCCACCACGCCAGCACGACAAAAAGAAGCGTGTAAGCAGGGCAGAATTCCCAAGGTTTGTGCTTCACATGAAGCCAGACCCACGGTCAATGAGTCCGCGCCGGGATCGCAAGGGCTGCATCACAATTATTAGGCCAGAATAACTATCACAACTATGCCTAGGGGTAAAAAGAAAGAGGCGGCAAGCACGGAAGTAGTAGTGGTTGAACCAACCCAGCTACCTGCGCAACAGGCAAAGGAATCGGTATCGGTGGAAGCATTTATTACAAAGGCCATCGAGCAAAACGTGCCGGTAGAGACAATGGAAAAGCTGCTTGCCATGCGCACGCAGCTAAAGGCAGAGCACGCCAAGGAAGCATTTATTGCTGCCATGGCAAAGTTCCAAGCTGAATGCCCGGTGATCGTTAAGGACACCGTGGTAAAGGACAAATACGGCAAGGAACGCTACCGCTACGCGCCGCTTGATAGCATCGTGTCGCAGGTTAAGGCAGCACTTGGGCGCAACGGCCTTTCCTACACTATCGATGTAAAGAACGGCGAGGGGGTAATTACGGCAGTGTGCAAAATCACGCACATACTTGGCCACAGCGAAACCAGCTCGTTTGATGCGCCTATCGACAAGGACGCGTACATGAGCGCACCGCAAAAGTTTGGTGCTGCAAGCACCTTTGCTAAGCGGTATGCGTTCCAGAACGCACTGGGTATCCTTACCGGCGATCAGGATACGGACGCTGCCGACCTACCGGGTGGCGCAGCAGCCGCAGACGATACCCCAGCAGCCCCAAAGAAGCCTGCTATGCCAGATGCAAGCAATCCTGTGTTTGCAGATGACCGCAAGGCACTTGAAGCGTGCCGCACGCTAGACGAGCTTGGCACTGCTTGGGGCAAGCTTAGCGGCCCAGCAAAGATAGCCCTTGGCCCGCTAAAGGACGAGCTAAAAGCCATGATTACCAGCGAGGCTACCGTACACATTGACTAACATGCGCACACTTACCTTTGACAACCGGGACGCGTGGCTAGAAGCACGCCGTGGGCGTATTACTGGCAGCCGCCTAAAGGACATTGTTAGCGTTGGCGGGCCTACCAAGGAAATGATCTGCTCTGTCCTTGACGAGCGCGGTGTGGAGTACAAAAAGGCCGACAAAAAGGAGGTGCTTGAAGCATTGCTTACACCGGAGGATCGCAAAAAACTTAACGCCATGATGCCTAAAAAGCTTGGCTTCTATGAGCTTATTGCAGAGCTGCTTGGTCTGCCACCAGATGGCGAGGACGCTATGGAGCGCGGCTCACGCCTTGAAGCAGAAGCTATGGAACGCTTTTCCAAGGAGACTGGCAAAACGCTGGATACCAGCCTTGTTATGTGGGTATCCGGCGAGGACGATGGCATTGCCGTATCCCCGGACGCAAGCGTAGTTGGCGAAGCAGCAGCCGTAGAGGGCAAGTGCCTTGGCAGCGCAAAGCACATTAAGGCTTGGTACGAAAAGCAAATACCGGACGACTACCAGTACCAGAAGTTGCAATACTTCATTGTTAATCCGGAGCTGCAAAGCCTGTTCTTTGCCTTCTACGATCCGCGCATACCAGCCATAGACTTCTTTACCATTGAAGTAAAGCGCGAAGATGTGCAGGCAGAAGTAGACGCATACCTTGAATACCAGCGCACAGAGCTGGAGCAGGTACGCGCAATTGTAAACCAACTAACATTCTAACCATGTACCTAAACAAAGTAATGCTCTATGGCAACCTTACCCGCGATCCGGAGCTTAAAGCACTTCCTAGCGGGCAGCAGGTAGCAAGCTTTTCGGTTGCTACAAACCGTAGCTTTAAGGGCAAGGACGGCAACCGTCAGGAACAGACCGAGTACCACAACGTAGTGGCCTTTGGCCGCACGGCAGAGGTAATTGGCCAGTACCTAAAGAAAGGCCGCCCGATCTTTGTTGAAGGACGCATACAAACGCGCTCTTGGGATAAGGACGGTGCTAAGCAGTACCGCACGGAAGTTATTGTAGACAGCTTCCAGTTTGGTGCAGATGGTGGGGCATCGAGTACGCAGCGCGAAGCTGCCCCAAGTGCTAACGCTGCGACCACGCCACACCCGCTAGAAAGCGAGTTTGACGAGGATATTAACCCGGAGGACATACCTTTTTAGCAACACAATATGAAGGGTAAGTCAATAGATAGGAACCACCCAAACAGAATTGCCGCATTACCACGAGGCGACAAGCACTGGAATTGGAGCAAGGAACCTAAACTAATTACCCTACATAAACGCTTGCATAGAAAGCACGGCCCTGCGAGTCAGTTCCCTTGTGCTGACTGCGGTAAACCAGCTAGGGATTATTCCAACGAAACTGGCAACTACACAGACGACATAAAGGATTACAAACCACGTTGCCGATCTTGCCATGTAAAAAAGGACAAGAATTGGCTTAAAAAATAACCACTAAAGTATGAAAGTTGAAGTAAAGAACGGTGCTGTAATTGCAACTTCCGAGACCGTAGAGGAAGCAGCAACCCTTATTAAGTTTACGCGCCCAGCAACAGTTGGCATCGTTGCAGTAAAAGCTCGTGGCAAGCGTGCAAAGTACGCCACGGAGGAGGAGCGCAAGGCTGCTAAGGCTCGCTACCAGCGCAAGTGGTACAAGCGACACAAGGCACAGAAAGAAGCAGCAGAAAACGGTACCCCGGTATCGATTACCAAAATTAACGGATAACTATGTTTAACTACGTCAACGCTCAGGGTACCGATCTTCGCTACGGCAAGATCATTGGGCATGTGCTTATAGCCCTAATTGTGCTGGTGACGCTATTTAGCTCGTTTGGCACCGTACACGCAGGCGAGCGCGGTGTTAAGACCCGCTTTGGTGCTGTGGTGGGCATTATCCCGCAGGGCTTGTACTTCAAGTGGCCGTTCATTGAGCATGTTGTGCAGATGGACGTACACACGCAAAGCCTTACTGCTGATGACAAGACCCCGCTTCTTGCAGCATCTAATGACTTGCAGGATACGCGCCTATCGGTTGTGGTTAATTACCACATTAACCCAAACCAAGTTGCTGATATTTACCAGCAGTACGGTGGCGCAAACACCTACTACACCAGCGTAGTAGACCCGCTTATCACGGCAACAATTAAGTCCGTTGCTTCGCAATACACTGCCGCAGAGCAGATCCAAAAGCGTCAGGAAATGAGCGACAAGGCACTTGCTGCTCTTAACGTGGCGTTTACGGGTAAGAACGTGACCATTGAAAAGGCCGACATTACCAACGTGTCTTTCTCGGACTCCTTTACCCAAGCTATCGAAGCAAAGGTGACGGCAGTACAGAACGCGGAAGCGGCGCAAAACAAGCTTGCACAGGTGCAGGCAGAGGCGCAGCAGACAGTTGCTAAGGCGCAGGCTGATGCGGAAGCAATTAAGATCCAAGCACAGGCTATTAACTCGCAGGGTGGTGCCGACTATGTGCAGCTCCAAGCGATTAAGCAGTGGGACGGACATCTTCCTACGCAGCAGGTTCCGGGTAGCGCAGTACCGTTTCTTGGCAAGCTCTAATTAACCCCAACTATGACTAAAGTAAAAGGAAAGAGCATACTTATCCCACGCAAGTATGTAGAGGCCGTAAACAACGGCGTGAAGTGGCTGGATCTAACAGTTGGCCGCAAAGAATGGCTAAAGCGCATGGATATGAGCAGCTTCGATATTACGGATGCTGGCACCTGTGTAGTGGGGAACGTGTTTAAGGACGCATTTGTAGTAGATAAAAATGCGTTTGATGACGAAGACACCACTGGCTATGAACGCTTTGAATCGCTTCTAAAGGCAATTGGCGTGCCGCACGAGGGAACGCACCTTGGCTTCTACGCAGAGAGCGACAAGGGCTGGCAGTACCTGCAAGATCTGTGGGTAGCTAAGATTACGGCTCTAAAGCGTGCGCAGGCACGCAAGCGCAAGTAGTATGCCCCGCGCTTACTGGATAGTAGTTGTGCTTGTGCTGGCGGCCACTGGTAGCTGGATATACATGAGCCACCACAGCTACAAAACGCCATGCGAACGTGCTACAGACCGCCTTCTAGTGGGCGCACTGCCAGCCGTATCGTGTGCCGCAAATTATCAAACGCTAACTGTACCTTCCAATGTTCAATAGCAACAACATCAGACGGCGTGTAATTACTCACATTGAAACTAAAATTGCCGATGGGCAAGCTGAGTACAATGAGGGCGCAAAGCGCGAGGATCAGTATGTGGCAGAAGCCACCCGCGCACTGCATGAAGCAGCAAAGCGCAATAAAGCAACGCTCGAAGAAAACATCATTACCAAGATAATCGGCTAACACAAACCGTATGGCTAAAAAGCAGAAGTTCTATGACGACCACACGGGAGAGGAAATTGACTACCCGGTGATCGCAGTACGCTCAATACGCGTTGAGCTAAGCCCCACGGAGTTTGTGTGGATCGGCACCGATGAAGTTAAGGTGTTTGCAAATGGCGAAAACCTTGGCAAATGGGTACAGGAAAATGTGCAGAAGGCTCTAGACAACTACGAGCCGGAAGACAGGTACTAACCCCTAACTAAAGTAAAGTATGGCAACCCAACAAACATCGCGCAGCGCGTACCACGACATATATCCCACGCTAAGCGCACGACAGGCACAGGTTATATCCGTTATTGAGCTGTTTGGCCCTATGACCAACAGCGAGCTAGCGGAAAAGCTGGACTGGCCCATTAACACGGTCACGCCGCGTACTAATGAGCTGGTAAAGAAAGGCGTGCTTGCCGAGTACGAGCGTAGGCACTGTAGCGTCACGGGCCGCATGGCCATTGTTTGGGGGAAGCTTAAAAATACTTTGTTCTAGTATGGAGTTCCGAATGCAAATACAGCAGGACGGGTCGCTTAGCTTTGGTGGCCCACAGACCGAAGTAATAATGAAGGATCGGCTTAAACAATGGGCTGGCAGGTACGTTAAATGTGCCGTTGATACCCGCGAAACCATTGAAAAACGCCGCTTCTTTGAAGGCCCGGTGACTGCGTACTGGTTCTACCAGAATCCCCGCAGTGGCTGGAAAACATTAGCTGAGGCGCGTGAAAACTTAAAGCTGCGCTGGAACGCACGGGATACTTTCATGGCTGATGGTACCCCTGTGCGCATACCGCTTAGCACTAAGATAAGCAACAAGCGTTTTGCTGAAATGCTCGACCAGATGCAAAACGACTGGGCCGAAGAGGGGTATGAGTTCCCCGACCCGGAAGCGTATAACCAATGGGAGCTTACGTTCCCTCCAGCAGATGCTGTATACCCACCAGTGCAACGATTAAAAGACAAATACCTTAAACACTTCTTATGAGCGAATTCCGCAACTACGGTAAGATACACCGCCTAGGCAAAGAGGAAACCGAAGGAATCCTCGTAGGCATGTGCCATGTGCAGGAAAAGGTGGACGGTGCCAACACAAGTATTTGGGTTGATACCGATGGCCAGATCCAAATGGGTACCCGTACCCGCAAGCTTCCGCTTGCGGGGGACGAGTTCAACGGCTTTGTGCCGTATGTACGGGCGCACACGGGTATACAAACGCTTCTTACGCTGCACCCAAACTGGCGGCTTTACGGCGAGTGGCTGGTGAAGCACACCATCGACTACAAGGCTACGGCCTACAAAAAGTTTTACCTGTTTGACATTCTGATGGACGACACAACGTGGATGCCCGCAGAGCAGGTAAAAGCCATTGGCGAGGAGTTTGGAATCGATACTGTGCCTATGCACGGTACGTTTGAAAATCCAACCGTGGAGCAGCTTATGGAGCTGGTGGGCAAGTCAGAGTTTGGGGATCGCGGCGAGGGTGTCGTTATTAAAAACCTTAGCTTTGTAAACGGCTTCGGTGAGACTGTGTTTGCCAAAATTGTGCATGAAAGCTTCAAGGAAGATAACGCCGTGACCTTTGGTGGCAACAACAAGTTTAGCGACACCTACTGGGAAATGTGGGCCGTTAATAAGTTCATGACGCTTGCCCGCGTTAAAAAGGTAATGGATAAGATCCAGCCTACGGTAAACGAGCGTCTGGACATGAAGCATATTCCGCGCGTTATTAACACCGCGTACCACGATATGCTTACGGAGGAAATATGGGAAATGCAGGCCAAGATGCCTGCGGTGGACTTCAAGGCACTTGCACGCTGCGCCCAAAAGAAAGCCAAGCAGATCTACGTTGATATACTCAACGACTCTATTAGCATAGCCGACAACCAAAATGGATAACACACTTATTGCCGAAGCAAACGCAGAGCCACGCAAGCCAGACTATGATCTGCAAAGCGCGTTCGAATACAACCCAATTGAGGACTTTTCAATTGAGGACATTGAAAGTATGGTTGCTGCTGTATATGGCGAAGCCGATGGCCCAAGCTGGTACTGGCTAGTTGCGGTAAATCCAGACAGCCTCGCGGCGCAGGCAGGGCCATACGCCCTACTAGATGGTGGTTGCGACTACACGGGTTGGGATTGCCAAAGCCACCTAACGCTAGTTGCGCAAGGTAGCCGAACGGAAGTGCTTGAAAGCGCACCTATTGAAGATGCGTATGGCCGCCGCATACAAGAAACTCTACGCAAGCAACTGGCTAACGAGGCACCCTACGGCGTTATCTAAATATGGCAAAGCTGATAATGATGCAGGGCTTGCCCGCTAGCGGTAAAAGTACCAAGGCAAAAGAGATCGTTGAAAGCGGCTCTTGGGTGCGCGTAAACCGCGACCTGCTGCGCGAAATGCTGCACTACGGTAAGTGGTCTGGCAAAAACGAGGACATGGTTGTGTCCTGTGAAAAGTGGCTCGCTGCTGCGGCTCTTTCCAAGGGTATAAGCGTGGTAGTAGACGACTGCAACCTTAATCCGCGCAACAAAGATATGTGGCGCGAGCAGGCACTTGCTTGTGGTGCAAGCTTCCAAACCATGGGAATAGATACTCCCATGGACGAGTGCATACAGCGCGACATTGGGCGCGACAAGGCCGTAGGAGCGCATGTGATAACCAATATGGCCCTACAGTATGACCTGTTTCCAAAGCCGGAAAAGGGGTTTGTTATCTGCGATCTGGACGGAACCCTATGCGACCTTACCCACCGCCTGCACTACGCAAAAGGCGAAACCAAGAATTGGGACAAGTTCTTTAGTGGCATACCTAGCGACACGTTGCGCGAGGATACAAAGGACATGCTAGATGGCTATCATGAAAACGGACACAAAATAATATTTGTATCCGCACGCCCGGAAAAGTACCGTGCGTTTACTATGGACTGGCTGCACCGCAATGGCTTTTATCCGGCCCACGATGGCGATTGGATGACTAGGGACGGTGTGCCACAGGTGCCATACCAAGCCCTAATAATGCGCCCCGATCACGATAAGCGGGACGATACGGAAGTAAAGCAAGCTGTGTACGACAAATACTTCGCACCAAATGAAGAAAAGCGCGGCTATCCAATTGAAACCGTTATTGATGACCGCCCAAAGGTAATACGCATGTGGCAATCCAATGGCTTGCCGGTAATAGATGTGGGTGCGGGTGTTGAATTCTAACTAAAGTAATATGCCAACTACAAAACAAAAATATGGGCTGGTGAGCCAGTATCGAGAAATGGCCCTAGCCCGTCTGGATAAAGTTTCCCGCACGCTAAATGAAATTGCAGACTGCTTGGAAGACCCAAGCATGGCCGAGGCTGCACCCAGCGAGTTTGCGGTTGCTGCAAAGCAATTGCGCAAGGATGCTTCCGGGCTTCTTGCTATGGGCAAAGAGCTGCAAAAGCCAAACGAAACACGCGCCGAGGATATGTATAACCATGGCCGCCAGATCCACGCCCGTAATAAAGTGCGCGAGATAAGCAAGCGGCCAATGCCAGCCCCTAAGGGCAAGTGGGAGCTATCCGACCCCCACTGGCGCGACATACACGGCCCTAAGTTTATAGAAGCGTACTGTCCGCACGGTATAGGCCACCACAATGGCGTACACGGCTGCGATGGCTGTTGCGCACATGCTCCCATTGAAATATGGGAAAAGGTAAGCACTGATTAGTATGCTAAACCCACTCACAAAAACGGTGCAGATGATCGAGCTTATTTATTGTGAAGAACGTGTTGGAGACGGGAGTGATAAATATCCATTTGGCTTAAAAGTGGAGTTGTATACTCCTAGCGGGCAACGTGTGGCCAGCAAAATGATGCCGTGGGAGGGTAAAAACCTTGTTGAATTCTACCCACAAAACTTTGATGCAAGTACCGGATTAAAAATGAAAATAGGAAGACTATGAAAATAGAGCTACTGATTGAGCCAGCAACAAATACGCAGGAGGAGTGGGTAAAGAATGTTTTATTGCCAACGCTTGCGATCATACAGGGCCAATTCCACGGCAAGCACAAGAAGAATTACATGACCATTAACTACTCGCCAGAGTGGAATCCAGCGCATGATACAGACTTCAATACGGAAAATGTAAACCGCGTGGAAGTTATTGATCACTCAAAGGGTGGCACGGGTCGCGATTACGTTAAGTGGGAGGATAAGCTGGAAGTAAAACTAATGCTGCAAGACAGCAACCGCACGCTAAAGGTGTTCATAAGCAACCCAAAAAATGAAGCAGTTCATTAAGCGCGAGCTAGACGATTTGGTACTGGAGCAGCGCGTACCGCTATATGTGAAGCGCAGCAACCCCTATGACGAGGGGGAGGGTAGCGAGATGGCAAACGTGCTTGGCCATATTGCCGGGCATGAAATGGGCTTTGCGTACTGGATCGATATGGACTATAAGGACAAACCCGACCAAATATCTATGCTCTTTTGGATCTGGAATGGCGATAAGCAGGAATTTATAGACCTGTGCAAAGAATTGGGCATTGAAGTAGTGGAGGAAGACTGCTGCGTAAAATGCGGGCGCGTACTATACGGTGCGCACGGCTGGGAAAATGGCCCGGTGTGCGATAAATGCGCCGAAAAATAACCCCACGCCAGTTGTTTTTAGCGTGGGGAGATTTGGATCACCCCCTTTCAGGAAAAATAGTGGTTGGAAGGTAATGCCCTCCACAAGGCGCGGGCGTACCATACGCCGCTAACGCCGATCAGGACATAGATTACCCACATAGCCGTTGCTCCTTTTCTTCCAGTGGAAGGTATTGCTGCTCGCGTTCTTGGCGCGGCAGATGCATTGGTAGGGTTGGTTGCACGACCACCGTTTTCGATCCGCAAAAGCACTCGCGGTCTTCATCGGATGCTGGTTGTGCGCACCTAAGGCACATGCGCATGGAAGGTTCCTCCTCTCTGGAGTAAGCATTTATCCACACCCCCTATTGCACAAGGGGATAAATATGCTATATGCTGTGATTACAGCAAAGCTCTGGTGTACCGCGTGCTGCCGCCCTTCTTTTCGCCTCAATCCATAAGTAGTAGTGCAGGAGCTACTACTTACCCCATAACCCCTAGGCACACTCCCCCCGATCTACTGGGGGGCTTTGCTTTCCTATGAACGAAAAAACCCCCGGAGCCGTCAAGCTTTGGGGGTTTTTCCTCCGCCGCAACGCCCTTTTCGGGAGTCGCAGGTTCGGCGGTTTATTTACGATACCGCTACAAACGCTTTAGGTGCATTAAGCTCCGCGTGTTGTGCCTTATGCCTAAGCACTTGCCTATTATTGACAATTGTCAATGAAGAGTCAATGAAGCTTTACCAGTTTGCTTTCGAGGAGTTCCATGGCGTAGTTCCGCTATCGTTGTAGATCTTGCGGGCGCAGGCAATGTTGTCTGCGGCGTTAGTACGCTCGCCCGTACAGTGGTAGGCGTTCCATGTACCAATAAGGATCTGGAATACACCAGTCGCGGTACTGTTCGGGTTCTTGGCCTTGGGGTCAAACCGGCTTTCAGCGCGGGCAATATTGAGCATTATTGGAGCGTCCGGAAATTCCTCGCGCACCAGTTGCTCTACTGTCTTTGGTTGTGGGTCAGCCACAGGCTGAGACCAGTCTAGAGTTCTTGCATCTAGCACCGTATCTGCACTTGGCGTATACGGTGGTGCTGTGTTCTGGTCGGCCTTGGTTAATTTAGGCGGCCATACTATCAGCACAATTGCGACCAGTAGCAATGAAGCTACAAGAATTAGTTTTCGTTTTATAGGCAGTTGGGTTGGAAGTCAGTCGTTTCTCACTGCATCATCCCAGCGACACTGGGTAGTGCAGGTTGCAATTCGGTATACGCACGGCTGCCTATACATTGTATTAACCCATTCTTAATGGGCAATATGCGTTATCCCCAGTCTATTTTCCTGCGTATGCAGCGTCCCCAGTGGTCTGTGTCTCGCCCTTATTGGCAAAGTAAAAGCTGAAAGCCATGGAAGCAAGGACAATAAAGTCCTTTGCATCAACTTTTCCTACCCATGTAAGTGCAACTACGGCTACTGCCATTAGAATAAACACTATTTTGCTTGCGGATTTGAAGATGGTCATTGTAGTGCTTGGTTAATTGCGGCGCGGGTTTGTGGGCCAAAGTTTACGCCCTGCCCGTCCGGATCTTTAATACCTTTAGTAGTTTGGAACGCACCAAGTGCAGCCTTGGTCTGCGGCCCAAATGGGCCAAATACGCCAGCTTTCATAAAGCCAAGGTATTGCAGTGCCTGTTGCAGCTTGCGCACTTCCGGGCTATCCGGTGCGCCGTACTTTAGCTGCACATTAAAGGTGTAGTGGAACGGCGTTTGCGTTGCCGGTTTCTTTAGTGTGACCACACCCTTAACGGCGTATGGCATGTAGTAATTCCACGCTAGCTTTTTAACAAACGGATTGTAGTGGTCGAGGATAGTAAGGGATTTCTGCGGGTCTAGCGCAATAAGCGTGACCGCATGGTTTACCCCCGTATACATCGGTGTTGGGTTGGATACAACGGCGTTATTCCAAGTAGCACCTGTTGGCACCAGCACATGAAGCGGTGCTTGCTTTAGGTGGTACTCAAAGGTGTCTTGCATAGCAAGCTGGCCAATGGCGATCCACTCGTAGTTAATATCAAACATGCTTAGGAATTGCTTTCCAAGTGCAATTTGATCTAGCGTTGGATGGTTCCCAAACCACTCGCTTGCAGTAGTGAAGTCGTTAGGTACATGGCCTTGGCTTTGTGCAAGGTTGCCATCGCTGCGTACTGCGTCCCATGGGTTGTACAGCGTATTGCCGTAAGCGTCCGTGGTGCCTGCGCGGATAGCGTTATACCAGTCGCTAAAGTTTACGTTGCCTTGGTCATCGAAGTAGCCGAGGCTCTTCATTTTGTCGATGGTTTCCTGCGGAATTTCCCCGGCAGCAAGCATACGCTCAATTTGAAGCTCGATGCTGTTCATGCAGCTAAAGTCAGTGCATGAGTTGGTGTCGTACCCTAGTGTTGCTGGCGGCACAAAGCGGCGTTGCCACTCGTCCGTTGGCTTGTATTTAGTCCAGTCGCCAGACGGATTTACTGCTTCATATACAACAGTGCTTTCCCCTCCCGCACGAAAGTCGGTAGGGCGTACATCTGTTTTAACGCCACTGTTTTCGCCCTTTAGTAGATCGGCCATATTAGTTGTTGTCATTTACTGCATTAACTGCACCAACGGCGGGGAAGATAAGCCCCTTTGCCCCAAGTGCCTTGGCAAAGATATTTGCCTTGCGAGTGGTAAACCCAAGCGCAAGGAGCATTTCGCCCACGGCGCGTGGGGACGTAAGCACTGCTGCCTTTAGCATTGGGATAAGCCCAACGCCCGTAAGTAGTCCTGCGCCGATACCAACGCCCTCCAGAGGCCGCACAAGGCCGCGTGGGAGCAGTTCGCTAAGCTGTTGGCCTGCGATCTTGTCCGGTAGGTTGCGGCTTGCTTCGTCCTCAAGCTGAGATAGGAGCTGGTTGCGGAATTCGTTGTTAGTGCGTAGCACGCTGGTAAGTTTGCGGAATGCCGTATCGGTCTGCGAGTTCTTGCCAAGCGATAGCCCTTGCTTAATTTCCTTGATGGTCTTTGAAGCCTTTGCGTATGCTTGGTTCATTTCCCCGATCTGCGGCACGCGCTGGCCAAGGTAGCTGCGTAGGTTGTCCGTAAGGTTATCAACGTAGGTGTTGAAGCGGTTATCGGCAGGCGATAGGTTTACGCCTCCCTTGCGGAAACCAGCCACTTCTTGGCGGAGCTGGTTAAGGCCCGTTGGGGTCATATCTTTCCAGTCGTACACAAAGTCGTGTATTTTTTGGATTCCCTTCTGATCAAGCGATGGCCGCTTGCTGAAGTCGATAGCACGGCCCTTTGCATCTAGGCCAATGCTCTTTAGGGTGCGTGTGGCAACGTCCTTAACGCCCTTTGTGGTTAGGTTTGTAGGAACGAAAAGCTCCTTTTGTAGCTCTGGATCGAAACGCTTAACGTAGGTCTTACCGGCCTTAGTCACAAACGTATCTTTTTCTATTTTTTGGATGCCAGCGTTGTATGCCTCGCTGCGTGCAGTGTTTATCTGCGACAGTGCGGAGCGTGCATCGCCAACGATCTGTTCCCCTGTAGTCTTACCGCGTAGCGCATCCTTAAATGCTTGTGTGCGCTCGCCGCCCGCCGTAGCAGCCTCTGCTGCGGTCTTAATAACATTCGCACCTGTACCCGTAGACACGCCTGCGCCATGTGCAAGCAGGTTGCCTGCGCCGCGTAGAGCTGGCCCCGCAAGAGGGGCGGCAACGCCAAGTGCCGTACCAAGGCCCGGCGATAGGCTAGGCTTGTCTTGGCTAAAGCTGTTGGCAACATCAAGGCCGTAGCCCGTGCCTGCACCCACCGCAAGCTTGCCACCCAGCCCGGCAGCATTTTCCCCTAGTCCAAGCCCTTGTAGGCCCAGTTTTGCGCCTTCAGCAGCACGCCCAACTGGGAGGAAGTACAGGGCATTTTGTGCAACATCGCCAAGCACGCTACCTACGTTGGTAGTTGGGTTAAGGTGTATCTGGTCTGCTTGGTCAGGGTGCAGAATCTTTGCAATCCCGGTACCAATAACATCGCCAATATTCTTAGCCGGGAAAAAGGTATTAACAAAGTTGCTGGCTTTGGTAAGGAAGTCCTCCTTAGGCTTTTCTGGCGCAACAGGTGCAGCCGGTGCTTGTGGCTCTGGCTCTGGTGGTGGCTGGTATGCCGCACCCATTTGCTTAATTTCTTGGTACTTTTGCGCAACCTTTTCAGCGTATGCACCCGTGTCATACGACACACCGTACTTATTAACGCCTTTATTGCCCTCTAGGTAAGCATTAGGACGACCCTCCCCTGCATTGTGCATGGAAGCGATCTGGCCCACGTTATAGCCCTGCGCTTTCTTGTTTGCTGCCCAAGTGTAGAAGACCTTGTTTTGATCCTCTTTGGTTGCCTTATCTAGCGGCACATTAACGCCAGCAGCCGCAGCTTGCTTTGCCCAAGTAGCGGGTGTGTATTGGTATGCGCCGTACTCGCCAGAGCCGCCACGCGCACCAAAGTTATCGCCACTCTCAACAGACCGCACAGCGCGGGCTAGGTTTACAATTGTTGGGTCGAGTTGAGTTGGATTCATAGGCTAGAAGTCCCAAATGGAACCACTGCCACCTGCGCTGCCGTTTGAGACACCGCTTTGGCCAGCGTTCTGTAGGAAGGAATTAACTGCTGTGACGCGGTTTTGCGCCTTTTGAGCAAGGGTTTGTTGATCATCGCCCGGACGAGGGAAGTATTGCAGCGCACCAGTTGCAAGCTCCGATGCACTAATTTGCGCACCCGATTCGCGGCGTAGCACGGCAGCAAGGAAGTTGCGCTCGGCTTGGATATACTGGCGTACAGTGTCTGGCACAACAGCGTTGCCAAGTGCGTTAGGCTCAAGCTTAGTGTACGCAGCAAACGTGACCGGGTTGAAGCTTGCAATGCTATCGGTAAGCCCCTCAATAATGTCATTGGATTGCTGGCCGCGCTGCCCGTAAGTAAGGTCGCGTGCTTGGCTTTCCGTAAGCGGCTTTTGCGGCGTAATACCGTATGCCTGCCCTGCGGTAGTACCAAACGGCACGCCAAGGCTTTGCGCTTCAGTTGCGCTAAGGACACGGTTTGGATCTTGGCCAGAGCCGCCACTATTTTTGAAGTCAGTATAGCTACCTTGGTACCCGTTTTGTACCGCGTACTGGTACTCCTGCACGCTAGTTGGCTCACTACCGCCATCATCTGGCAGTGAAGCAATAAGGTTGCCACTAGCATCGTAGCGAGCTTGGCCCGGCGATAGGGTGTAAGGGTCGTTGCTTGGCAGCTTGCCCTGCTCAAATTGTAGGCGTTGGAACGCCAGATTTTCATCGTTAGTAGCTGCACTCTGTGCAATACCAAGGTTTGCAAGATCGGCATTGGTACGGCGTGCATCAAGAGCAGCCGTTGCTTGGTTTCCTTGCAGTAGGCCACCCGGACGATCTAGGTCGGCTTGGTATACATCGTTGCCCTGCTTTGTAGCCTCCAGCACGCGCTGGTTAATGCTTTGCTCGTTTGTGAGCGAGTCTAGGTAGGCTTTCATGGCAAGGTCGTAGGTGCTTGGCTGTGCAGGGGTACTGGCACCCGTATTGCCAGTAGAACCACCACCAGAGCCAGTTCCTACGCCCGTAGAGCCACCATTAAGCTGGCTTGCAACGTAAGTATCCTTAGGCGTACCACCAATAGTAGTGCTGCCCTGCGCATCAATAGCCGCAATTTGGCGTGCAATATCTGCATCCGATCCCGGCGTAATAGCTACACCCTTATAGCTGCCCGGCGAGCTGCTGCTACCCCCAGTGCTGCTGGTAGGCGCAGTAATTTTTGTTGGGGTAGGCGAAGTTGCCCCGTTTGAAGACGGTGCATCGCTGCGCAGATAGGTTGGCAGCACGTTCTGGTTGGTAATGCCTGTCGATGCTGGCTGGCCAACATTGGATAGGTCAAGGGTGGAAAGCGGGCTAGTAGATGGCGTAAGGGTTGCCACATACTTGTTTTTAGCCGTGCTTGCCGTTGTGGGAAGCTTAATACCACCAACGCTGGTTGGTGCTACAAACTTGCTTAGGTCAACTACGGGGGCAGCCATGGTGATAATTATTACGGGTCTATGCCAGTGGCATCTTGATAAGGTAGCCAATACGGTACTTGTGGCAGTGTCGTATCGTTGCGGCGGAACGGCGGTAGGTACGCGCCCTCCTCGGTCTCGCCTTCGTTATCGAGCATTTGCCCGATCAGGCCGCCGTAGGTCTTGCTGTATCCAGCCTCGTTGCCACCGTCATACATAAGCCAGTAGGTCTTGGCGCGTACTAGGTCGTTATTGTTTTGCCAGTAAAGGGCAGCCGCGCGGTAGCAGATAGCCACATCGTAAGCCTCCGGGATAACGGAGCACTGGCCGATGGTGTAGCTGGCTGAACCGGCACTAATGCTGGTGCCTTCGTATAGCTTGGTAAGGGTTAGGTGCGTAGTATCCTGCACGCTTGCGATCTCGTACCAGAAACCATCGCCGCCGTTTGCGGAAGTGGTCTCGGCAATTTGCAGGTAGCTACCCACCATGGAAGCGTTCCAAGAGGTGCCACTTCCTATGATAGCAGCACTTCCGTTAGTTGCGGTGGTGATAGTGCCGGTAGTGTAGTCCGGGCGCGTAAGGTCGCTGGTATTAAGGCGGCCACGCAGCGTAATTACCGCAGTATCGGTATTTGGTACCGGGTAAAGCTGGAAGCGGCGGTTTTCTACATAGGTAAAGTAGGGGAAGTTGTTGCTACCAAGCTTTAGGGCAAGCACCCACTTCCACTTGGTTGGGTCAAAGATCATCTGCGGAATGTAGATCTGGTTGGTGGTAGGGTCGCTGCCAGAAACCGTGACGTACAGGTCAATAAGCTTGCGGTAGCTATTTGGGATCTGGTACTCCATTTGCCCATTAACCGTGAACATTTGCTTGGTGGACTCAAGGAAGCGCAGCTTGCCGCCCTGTAGATTGCAGATCGCACGCACCGAGTCGTTGATATTGGTATCAACCACCTGCATTGCTGTGGTGTCGTTGGTCTGTAGGTTGCAGTAGCTAGCCGTTAGGTTTTGTAGTTCGGTGTAGGTTTTCATGGCGTTATGCGTTTACCTTGATGTCTTCGTTGCTGAACATGGCAAACTTGTAGAATTCGCCGGGGCCAGTAAAGGTGAAGCAGCACTTAATTTGGATACGCGGGTTGCTTGCTCCGATGGCTAGCTGCTCCCATTCCTTAACTTGCTGGTTAATTTCTGGAAGCATCTTTACCCAGTGCTGGAAGCGCACCGTGGCTGTGCCGGTGGTCACGCCAGTAATGGCGGTATCCAGCGTCACGGTGTAAGTTCCTGCGTTGTTTACGATGCTCGTAATGTGTGCGCAGCTACCGCTTCCTGTACCCTTTAGCACTTCAACTTCGCCGCCAAACGTCTGGCCAGTTTGCCAGTACGCAGTCGGATCAGTTGTGGTGGTAAAGTGCGTGGTATCTACCCAAGTAATGTCAGCGTACAGGGGATCAATTTCCGAAGTGCGGTACTTAAAGACAATGCGGTCATTTGCCGAAAGTAGCTTGCGGAAAGTGGCCCAAAGGCGTGTCCATTTATCTTGCACCTCCTGCGAAAAGAACCAAGTGGATACTGCATACCCCTTTTTAATAACAGTGTCGTTGCGGTCATCTATAAAGATGCCATTTGTGGTGGTTGAAGCGTCCGTGTAGTAGGTAGCACCGGCCATAATGGTGCCGTTATCGCCGCTAGAGTTGTTGCTTAGCGAGCTTACGTCTAGGATCGCGCCTGCGGCAGATATGATATTTTGGCCAAAGTCCGTAATGGTACTTAGGCTGCTTGCCGGGGTGTATCCGTAGCTAAACTTGTGCGTAAAGCCAAAGTCCTTGCTCCACTCCCAAATACCCGATGGCAGGTTTTCTTGGTAAGTGGCTGAGCTGCCAGAGTTGCGGCTCTTAATGTTTACAACAATGGTGCCATTCTTTGTGGCGTACATGCCGTTGCGCTGGATATAGTCGCCCTGCGGTTGCAGCGTAGGGAACGGAAGGCGGCCAATTTCCTCAAAGGCGTAGCCATTGAAGCGGTACAGGATACCGTTGCCGTCCATTAGGTACACAATGTCTTGGTACACGCACATTGCGAGGACGTACTTTGAAGGCACTTCGTACAGGCGGCTTGCAACGGCACTAATACCGTCCCACGCAAGAATAGTGGACTGATTAGTCTGCTGTACGTTGCTAGTAGCAGAAATACCAAGCCAAATGTAAGTAGAATTTGCGACCATACAGGTCACGTTCTGGCCAATATCTAGGGCAAGTGTATAGCTACTGGTACCAGCCGTATTGGTAGTATCGATGGAGTTAATAGTATGGCCATCGTAGTTGTAGTATAGGCGATTGAAGACTGGGAAGTAGCAAAGTTGGTGATCCCCAAAGCCAAGGCTCTGGCGGCTAGTCCAAGCTCCACCGCCAATGCCGTTAAGTGCTTTACTCCAAAGAGTATCGGCAGTGGTTGCGTACCCAATATGGTTAAACACGGTCATATCGCTGGCCGATGAAAAGTTTGTGGGTGTATTTGTGGAAGCGTCCTCGGCCCATGAAGATGCCGGGGTTCCTGTATTTACGAAAATGCGCGTACCTGCAATGGCAAAAATAACGCCATCAAGCGGGAAAAAGCACACGGGTAGTCCCATGTTTGCGTTGCTTGCGGTATTTGCGCCCACTAGCATACGCGGCGCAACGCGCCATGTATTAAGATCGGTTTGCAGATCTACATTCATGGACGACCAAACACTCCCCAGCGAGTCGCTGCGATTTGTTTGCAGGTATGTGTAGGATTGACCCTGTGCTGGGAAGTAAGCTTTAGCCATAGGTTATGTAAGGTCTGCAATTATGTACTGTGGGCCAGAGCCTTGCGTAGTGATGTTGATCGCCGCGCCACCCGGAGTTGCAGATAGCTGAAAGCCAGTAGCATTTGGGTTCTTGACGTAGTAAGTAGTGTTGATGGCAAGCGGGCTTGGGAAGCTACCAGTAGCAGTTGCAAACACATGCACTGGTGCTTGGTCGGCAATCTTTGCGTCCGTAATAAGGTAATCGGTAGAAGTGTTTACGGTATACAGGAACACTTGGCGCGGCGTGACCTCAAACTGCTGGTTTCCTTGGCTACCCTCGTACAGGAAGACTACATGCGAAGCGGCACCAACAACCTCATAGTTAATAAGGCTATCTAGGTGCATGAAGTACTCTTGCAGTACCTTCTGGCTTTGAACGTCAAGCGGGAACGTGATCTGCTGGGCAGTGCGAGCTGCCTTCCACTTTTCCAGTTCCGCAACGCGGTTTTGTAGCTGCTGTAGATCGGGGTTCATAATTACTTAGGAAGTAGGCGGTCTAGGCTAGATTTAATGTAGGTAAGATCTACTTGGATCTGCGCTAGCGCGACCTGTGTTTGCACTTGTTGCGTATTAAGTGCAGCAATTGCGGCTGCGTTCGTTTTCGTTGCAGCGTCTAGTTGGTTAAGGCGATAGCCATAGACTGCGTAGTTGCTTATTAGGGCAATTACAGCAATTGCTATAGGCCAGCCATTTTTTTGTAAGAATTCGGACATGATTTTTAATTTAACGAGCTGCGGCCATAAAGAACCCACTATTAACTCCTCCAGCAGCAGTCACTGTGAAGGTTCCGTTTGACGTGAATGTGTGAATGGTGTTGCCACCAGATGTTGTTATTGTGCCACCAGTTGCGGTGATCGATCCTGTTGGGTACGCTATGATGACGATTCCAGAGCCTCCATTGTAGGAGTTATTGCCACTCCATCCGCCGCCTCCGCCTCCGCCGCCCGTGTTCGCGGTTGCATCAGAGCCGCCGCCGTTTCCGCCGCCATTACCTCCACCACCAGCACCACCGGCACCACCTCCCGTTGCGTATGAGCCGCCTCCGCCTCCGCCCGCATAGGTGACTGAGGAACCAGAAATTGAAGATGCAAGACCTGCACCACCGGCACCTCCACTAGCGAATGAACCGCCACCGACACCGCCGACTGCGTTCTTTCCGCCGCCTCCGCCTCCGCCAGAGAAGGAGCCAGTACGGTTGGCGTTCCCTCCCGTGTTTCCTTGTCCAGCAGTACCTGCGGCACCACTACCGATTGCACCAGTGTTTCCGCCGCCTCCGCCACCAGAGCCGAAGGTGCCTGTAGGGGCATTGAGTGCGCTAGGCGATCCTCCACCACCCCCACCGTTCGCAGTGGTGCTGAAGACTGATGAATCACCACCCTTCGTACCTCCTGCGCTCAGGGAACCAGAGCCAGCACCACCGGCACCGACAACAACCGCATAGCCAGCTACGGCAACAGTGAAAGAGCCGGTGAGCATACCCCCACCACCACCACCACCGCCGCCGCCGTTTGCGTTATTGCCGTAGCCACCGCCACCGCCACCCGCTACAATGAGATAATTAACATCTGCCATACGTTATGCAGTTGCTACACAGTCCCAAGTGCTACCGCCCCACTCAAATAGGACGCGTAGTTTGGTGCTAATAACAGTGGTTGTAGGCAGCGCAACAGTAGTTGCAGCAAAGCTTGCACCCCATGTAATGGCGCGTGCCGTACCGTTGTCAGTAAGCCAAAACTCTAGGAAGTCGCCGTTTGCCGGTGTTCCCGATAGGTTTGTGGTCATGCTGGTAATGGCAGCGTTTAGGCCCGTGAAGATCTGTATATCTACGTTGTCGCTGTTTGTAGTAGGTGTTCCACCCGGCGCGTTTGTAGTAGCAGTGCGGCGCGTAATACGCTTATTGGTAAGGGTATTGGTGCTGCTGATGCTTGGGATAACCACACCCTCCACTGCAAGCACGCCTGCGCTGCTGCGGCTAAGGGTTGTGTCGGAAGCGTTGCCAAGCTCAAGGCTACCAACGCCAAGCGCGGTAGAAGTTGAGCTAACAAGGCCAGATATAGGTAGGCCGGTGCAGTTTGTAAGCGTACCGGAGCTTGGTGTGCCAAGCGCACCGCCGCTATAAAGAACCGTACCGCCCGCACCAAAGGCTATGGAGCTACCGTCCGTACCCGTAAAGGTAAGGGTATTGCTTAGGCTAAGCGTCTTACCGTTAGTGATGGTAAGCGTGCCAGTAGAGCTAGTGATCGTAAGACCGTTAATGCTGGTAGCAGTAGCTGCGCCAAGTGTTGGCGTAGTAAAGGTAGGGCTGCTTGCGCGTGCAACTGCACCCGTACCCGTATTTGCCGTGACCGCCACACCGTTAATGCTTAGGCTGTTGCCTGCGCCTGCGGTGTCAAAGGTTTTGTTTGTAAGAGTGTCGGTAGTTGCCTTACCAATAAGCGTATCGGTTGCGGCAGGCAGCGTAAGCGTGCCAGAAGCGGTTGCATTAGGCTGAAGTGTAGTTGTGCCGGACGTAGATCCTGCAAATACAACACCCTGCGTGCCAGAAATTACGCCGGTTGTGTCCGCAATAGTGACCGCGCTGTTTTGAATGATCTTACCCGTAGTGCTATCAAAGCGTGCAATGGCATTGTCGGTGCTTGAAGCAGGGCCGCTAACGTCCCCACCACCGCTTGGAGTGGCCCAAGTGCCATCGCCGCGCCAGAACGTGCTTGCGCTTGCGCTGGTACCGCTATTTAGGTTGGTGACGGGCAGGTTTCCAGTCACATCGCTAGCTAGGCGCACCGTAAGCGTGTTGTTTGCGCCGTTGATGGTCTTATTTGTGAGCGTTTGGCTATCTGAAATGCCCACAAAGTTGCTGCCGGGCAGCGTAAGCGTGTTAATGGTGCCAACGCCGGTCATATTGCCGGTGTCGCCAATAAGAACCACGCTATTTTGGATCAGTTTGCCTGTTGTGCCATCAAAACGCGCCACGGCATTGTCCGTTGCGCTTGAAGGGCCAACCACATCGCCCGTTCCACCGCCAGACTGATCTGTAAGAAGCCGCCCAGTAAGCGGATCAATAAGGAAAGGTAGCGTAAGCGTGCTATCGGAGCTTGAAACGCCGAGGGCAGAGGCTACATGGTTTTGGTCGCGGGCTGCGTCAGACATGGTATTTAGGCAATATCGGCTAGAATTGCACCATCAGCGTTTACAAAGACTGGGATCGGTGTCCCGTCTACGCTATTGGTGGCCATCCAGCACGGCTGGTAATTTTCATCACGGAAGTCAATGCTGCCCGGCGTAAAGCCAATGGTAGAAGTTGTGTCAAACATCACGCCTCCCGTCACTGCATCTACCGCAATAGGCACGAGCGTCACACCGTCCGTGCAAAGCACGCCCAGTTTTGCCTTAATACGGTTTTGGTCGTGCGGTGCGTTCATGTTAAGCGGCAATTACTACTAGCAGGCGGCCCGTATTTGGGTCTACTTGGATCGGCACCGTGACCGTTGGGTCTTCCGTGCTTACGCCAAGCGTGACCGGCACATGGTTTTCATCTCGAATTGCGTCAGCCATACTTAGTTTTTAATACGGTTAGCGGCACGTTCCAGCGTTGCTGCCCGGTCATTAAGCTTGCGCTCAGTTTCCCCAAGGCGATCCCGCCATCCGCTAAGCTCGGTGCGCTCTGCTTGCAGTTCGCTTGCAGTGCGTGCGCTTTCTGTGCGGAAGTTTTGTACGTCCTCTTCGTGTTTAGTAATACGTTCGTCCAGCTCTGTTGCTGCACTATCCACAAGGGCAGTGCAGTCATCAAGGCTCTGGATAAGGGACAGGACTTTGTCGAGGAATTCCCCAATTTCAGTCCTGTACCCAACCAAAGCCTCATGGTTTTGGCCAATAGCGGTAATAAGCCCGGCACTATCAGCAAGAGTTTTTTGCAGGCGGGATACCAGTCGCGCCTCGCGCTCGGTCATGTAAGTTTCCTCACTAGCCTTTAGTTGCGCGAGTGCAGCCGTACCAGCAGCGATCTGCGTTGAGATCGTTGCCAGCTCCTTCATGCCCTCAAATTGCTCGTGCTGTAGTTCCATGGGTGTTTACGCTAGTAGCTTTTCAAGCTCGGTTTTGTTTTTGCGGGCATCAAACTTAATGCCACGCTTTGTAAGCTCCGCGATAACTTCTGCCTTGTCCTTGTAGACCGGGTTTTCCGGATCTACCTGCGCCGTAGCTGAGTCGCTTACACCAACAACGGGTGCAGCAGGCTCAATTGGGGCAGCAGGCTCGGCAGGCTCAAGGGTTGCTGGGGTTGTACCGGCCATGTTGTTAGCAGGTGCGCCGCCCTTAAAGTCGTCAAACTGCTTTTGCAGCTCGGCAATCTTTTGGGCCATAAGCTCAGCTTCGCTAACTGGTGCCTTAACTTCCTCCGTGTACTCCTCGACCATGATGGTCTTAATAAGCTCTTGGATGCTTTCTTCGCTCCATAGGGGGCGATCCTTACCCTTTCCGTCTACTTCATTGGCATCACGCATTGGTGCCTTGCGGATAAGTGCTTGGCGGGCTAGGTGGGTGGCTAGGTGAAGGCCAAGCGGATAAGGGAATAGTAGGGGTTTGCCCACGGGAAGCGTGTAGGGTACCCCTCCCCACGCGTGGGTGTAGTCAAAGTCGAACGGGTTCGTAATGCGCACAATACGAGCCGCGTCCCTTTGAGCTTTAATTTCTGCTTCGTTCATTTTTAAGTGTTCGTTATTAAGTGTGGCTTACCTTTCCACACACAGCATTTAATCGCTGTGGGCCGCGCCCAACCGAAGTTAGGCGCAAGCACAGAGATTAAATCTCTACAAACACGTCCACGAGCTGGTCAGCACCGGCATTAACCACCATAACGCGTCCGAGAGCTTGCTCATCGAACGGCCCCTTGGCAGTCGTACCCTTAACTACTTGACCAGTAGTGTCATCGCCAGTCACAAAGTCGCTACCAACTGGGGTAAGGACTTCGCCAGCAAGCACCGATCCATAACCGCGCGTTAGCACCCAGCCGTACTGCCCTGCGGTAAACGCAACTTGTGCGATACCAACAGCGTTTTGAAGCTTAGAGGTGATGGCAGACTTAACTACCGTAAACGGTTGGGTAATGGTGATGTCGCTGTCCGTCACTGAGAGCGCGGTTGAAAGCGCGTACTCAGGATAGAGCTGAAGCGTGTCGCTCGTGTTGTCTTGAATGCGACCTAGCTGGCCAACGCCAGTACCGTCATCAACGACCACATAGCCGTTAATAAAGGCACCTGCTGTCCAACCTGCGGAAGCCTTAGTGATAAACACGATGCGACCTAGTGCATCCGTGCTGGAAGACACGTTGTCAACGGAGGTGGCAGTCGTAGGGACTGCAACGCTACCCTTGGCTAGTCCGCCAGTAGATGCTTGCACATACAGCCATACAGAGCCGTCCGGCGTTTGAGCTTGCTGTCCAATGGACACTTGGGCTGAGTTTGCGGTTTGGCGTGCAGACTGGAAGGTAATTTGGTTCATAGGGTTGTTTCAGGTTTGGGTTCTTAGCCCGCCCCACTTCGGATATACGATCCTTAATAAGTTGCCCTTTTTATAGGTAGGCTAACCAAGCACTTACGCCTCCTTGGTCAGTACACCGGAGTACGATGTGACGATCCATTGGGTGCCATCGCAGTAGATATTGGCCATGTTGCCAATAACGCCAGCAATGTTTAGGTACTTGCCCGCGACACCAGATCCACCAAGGTAGATGGACTCGGTGCCTGCCGGGTCTAGGCGCACGATCTGAGCAACCGTTAGCTGCACATGCAGAATATATCCAGCTAGGCCAGATACAGACGGCAGCGTGAGCGTAATGGTGCCAGCCGCGCCCGTGTTGGTGACATTCTTGTTGAGGTCGCCCGCAACAAGTGTGCTGTCGGTTGTGTACGCAACCGGGGTGCTGTTGCCAGCAACGGTTGGATACACACCACCATTTGCGCTGTTGATCGTTCCCGTGACCGTAAGGTCGTTCGCAACGTACACAGGGAGTGCCGTAGCAACTCCACCGTTGTACTTAACGTAAGGAACGTACTGCTCAAGAGTGGTTGTGGTTGTGGTTGGGGTAGTAGCCATAGTCGGTTTATGCCTCTGGCGTAGTCATTAGCTCGCCGTAAAAGCTGATAATTAGCTAAGTCCTGCCATCTGCCCCTGTAGGCGTGGCTCTTCTGCAATGAAGTTTCCGGCGTAGATAACGTGGCCAACTTCTGCAAGCTGGTCAACCGGACTCATCATGTCGCGGAAGTTAAAGCCAAGGGTGCTTGGAATGCGGCCCGGTACACCATTAGGCACGCCATCGCTGGTTTGCTTAAAGTTGACCTGCTTAACATTGTTAGCCTTGATGTTGATACCCTTGAAACCGAAGTACTCAGAGGTAATGAAGAACATCTTGCCGCTTGGCACTTGCTCATCGCGCACAACTGGGGTGCCACGGAACCAGAGGCACTCGAAGCCTTGCTGTCCGGCTAGGCCAGTTGCAGCAGGCACCATGCCGAACGCGTTCATGCGTGGGTACCCGTTTTGCGTGTAGCCAGCGCGAACCGTAGGCGTAAGGAGCGACTCGTAAGTGCTCCAGAGGCTCTTAGTAGTGACGATCATGTCAGGCGTGCTGGTACCAACCGTGACTGCATCGTAGGCCGTAGCCATCTTTGCGAGGGTTAGAGCACCTGCGCTACCGAGGTAGTAGCCCTTCCATGAAGTGTAAGTAGAGCGGGATAGACCGCCGTAGGTTGGGTAGTTCGTACCGTCATCGGCTGCACCTGCAATACTGTCCCAGTTATTGCCAGAGCCGGTACCTGTAAACAGGTTCTGGCCCATAAGCTGGATAAGGGACTGCGCTTGGCTGTCGAATTCCGTCTCAAGAAGATCAACGATACGCTCATCGCCTTCGTTAAGAGTTGTTTCGATGTCCGCAACCACGATAGGCTTGTAGGCCATCTTAGGCTGGAACGATGCCGTAGTGCGCACGTTTTGGCGGTCAGTATCAAGCTTGTCTGCGATACCAGTGTTGCCACCGTTCGTAGAGTCTTGGTACTTAATTGGGAATTCATACGCAGTACCTGTCTTCCACTTAGCTGCATTTTGCAGAAGCTTCATAAGGGTTGGGGAACCCTTCGAGATCTGGTCGTACACCTTAGGGACGATATAGGTACGCGTTGTAGTTGTGACTGCTTCGCTGAAAACCATGGTTAATTTCCTTTAGATTTGAGAGCCTCAAGGAAGTCAAGAGCACCCCGGAAATTACCAATGTTTGCCGGTGCCATCTCGCTTGCCGGTGCCACAGGTGCTGGCGTTGGCGTAGTAGCGATAGGATCGGCTGCGCGGGTCTGCATGTTCTTAGCCACGCGTTGCTCAGTAGCAACGATGGCATCACGCATAGCCTTGAAGTTGGAGTGTGCGGACTTTAGGTCAGTAAAGCCGTACTTGACCGCGTGCTCAAACAGTGCATTTTCGTCAACCGTAGGGTCGGCAATTTTGATGTCGGCAAGTTGGGTTTCAACTTCAGTGCGCACTGCTGCCTCTTCAGCTTGCGCTTGGGCGGCAGTTTGGGTGATCTCCTTTAGTGCCTCTTGCTTAGCAATCTCGATAGCTTCGGCCCAAGTAGTTGGGGCAAAGTCGGGATTTTTCCAAGCAGGCTGCTCGGTTGTAATGGGCTGCGGTTGAGTTCCGCGTTCTAGCTCGGCAAGCCGTTGGCTACGGCGCGTAAACTCCGGGAGTAGATTTTCATACTCACGTTGGAGACCTGCTGCGTCCACTATGCGGCCATCAGGCAGTTTGTACTGCGGTGGCTCATTGGTAGGTTCTGCTGCTGGTTCCGGGGCCGGGGCTTCTGGCTCTGCTGCGGGTGCGGCAGGTTCAGGAGCTGCTGGCTCACTTTGTGGGGCGGGACTTGGTGTTGCTGGCTCTGGTGCAGGGGCGGGTGCCGGTGCTGGCGCAGGAACACTGTCTACGAGTTCCATCTCTGGCATAACTTTAAGATTGCCTCCCCTATGCTTGGCCTTTGCAGGCTGCGTAGGATCGCTTGATCAAGTTAGGTTGCTAATTGGTAGTTTAATGTCCGTCCCCGACAAAGCACTGTGGATAACTTCTATTGACTGTTGTACCCACGCATGAACGCATCGCGTGCGCCCTTAAATGGATTTGTAGTCGCGTAGTAGTTGCTGTTGTTTGCGCGGTTGTTAAACGCTGCATTGCCTGCCTGTATATTGGTGCGAATGTTTGCGCCAACGGACTGTAGGCCACGCTCGGCACGCTTCTTTGTGCCAAGCACGCGCTGCACAAAGTTCTCTTTGTTATTTCCCATGGCTAATGTGCTTTAGGGTTTCGGCAAAGCGAGCGCGTTGGCCCAGTTTGCCCGGCTTAGATGCGGCAGCAGCAAGCTTACCGGCAGGGATAGTTTTGCCCTGCGGTATACCAAGCTGTCGGTGCAGCGCACCCGGCTTCTTGATAGCCTTTTGGATGAAGTGTTCTTTAGCGTCAGCCATATTATTGGTTATTAGGTTTTGCGGTTTGCTTTACTTGCTGTGCGTCCTTTGCTGCATTAGCACGGTCAAAGCTGTTCTTTGCCTGCGTGCGGCTTTGTTCTGCTAGCTTTTCGGCAACGATAATTTGCGGGTTGGCTTGGATACCTACCTGCCCCAGTAGCTGCACCTGCGCGTCTGGAGGAAGATCCGCATAGTTAATTGAAATGCTAGGCGGCTTCTCTTCCTTTTGCTTAGGCGGTGCGTACTGTTGCATCTCTTCGTCAGTGACACCCGTAGCCTTGGCTGGGTTTAGGTCGTACAGCACCTTGTCCTTAGCAAGCTCCTGTGGGTTGTCGTAGCCAGCAGCAGTGAAGTAATCAACTGGGCTAATGATTCCCTTTTGTACGTCTTGCTGTGCCTGCTCGTACTTAAACTCGCGGTCTTCTGGCAGCGTCTTACCGGCAATAACTTTAACTTCCGATCCGTCCACAAGGTCGTCTTGGATAATGGTAAGCACTTCGATAGCTTCGTCCTTGCCCATAACCTTTGCGTAGTGGTGCTCCGTGTAGCGCACCTTGGCAAGCTGGTAGAACCAGTTAAACAGCTCGTAGTTTACATAGTCGACAATTTGCACCATCTCGTTTAGGCGTAGGTAGCTCTGGTCGATAAGCGCAAGGCGGCCTGCCTTAGTCTCAGCACCTTCGCGCTCGCCACGGAACGCGCTGCTTGCGGCCATGATGTTGTCGATCTCGCTAAGGTCGTCTTGGTAGTTCTGGAAAACAAAGGCCGGAAGCGGCGTACCCGTCTCACGGGTTGCACCGTCCTTAACGCCCTTACCCCAAATGATGCCGCCAACTTCCGTGTCCAGACGTTGTGCATCGCTCTTACCCATAACGCCGCTATCAACTTTCCATACACCATTAACAAAACGGCTGTTGCGCGTAATGTTGCGCTTAGTTTCATCAGCGTCCACCTGTAGCGGAATGGCCTGTGTGATCATGTCAGTCTGGCCAACCGGGGTGTTTTCGTTGTTGAAGGCCGTAGCAAAGATGTACGGCTTGCGTGGCTGGTTAAAGTGGTTGAAGTAGTACGCGTTTAGCGTCTGTGGGGTGTCTTGGTACTCCTGTAGCGGCACGGTGCCAGTGTCGCCAGTTGCATTGGTCTGCTCGCCCATCTGTAGCGGGCTAAGCACTGGGCCGGGCTGTGCTGGCTGTGCGGTAGGCGGTACTGCTGGCTGGCCCTCTGCCTCGGCAGGCTGGCCCGGTACGGTTGCTTCCGATGGCTCAACAGGTGCTTGCGCTGCGGCAATAGCCTGTACTTGCTGCTGCTTGCGTGCAGGCTGCTCAAGCTTGGCTTGCATAAGGATATTGCGGCGTTGCTCGCCATCAGCGTAGCTAAGCTGGCTTTCCTCGTCCTCGGTAATAAGAATGCCGTCCCAGTCCCAATACGGGTTAGGTAGCTTGTCGAGGATAATGTTGTTGTACTTAAAGACAACGTAGTCCCTGATCCACGCTTCCTTGTACACACACGCCGGGTTGTCTACAAACAGTTTGGTTTCGTCCGTGTAGCCGGAGCTTGCCATGATCTCCTGCTTCTTGGCAGGGAAGCGGCGTATAAGGCTAAGCACCGTGTCGTCCACTTCCTCGATGGCAAACTCGCTATCGTCCTCCTTGGTGGCGTTCTTTTGCACACGCACCTTGCGTGGGTCTAGAGCGCGTACATTGAAGTCGTTAATCTTGCTGTCCCAAAATGGTTTAAGGACAATAAGACGGCCAAAATACAGGTTGCGTAGTCCCTTACGCAGCACTTCCTTTACGTTTAGGTCTTGGTAGCGGCGGCCAAAATACTTCTCTTGTGCTTGGGCTAGATCCTTTGCCTGTGGGGTGTCGCGGCTGGCAAGGATAGTTGGCTTAGGTGGGTTTGCAATGAGGCTGTTAATAACAGACTCCATGTTTACAAAAATGCGGTTGGTGCGAACGCGCGGCTGCTTACGCGGTAGCGTATCTAGGTACTCCGGGTTGCTCTTGTAGTAGCGCAGGTTGGTGTCGTAGGTCTTCTTAACTACGTCCCAAACCGTATCGCTGCTCTTCCAGCGATTGTCGATCAGCGCGGATAGCTGCTTGTCGTCTAGGTCTTTTATATTCATGCGCGGGTAAATAGAAAAACGGGCGCACGCCGATTGCTCGGTTAGTGCGCCCGCCTTTGGTAGAGGTAGGGCTTTAGGCTTACTAACAATATACGCAGTGCGTCAACCTGCGTAAATAGTGCTAGTTGTGGATAACTACAAGCTGGTCGCGCTTGTACATGGTTGGGTGGCCAATGATGGCACCTATCTTACCCTCCATATCGAAGTGGATCTCAACGCTGCCACGGCGCATGTCGAACACACCTGCAGCCAGCATAATTTCAATACTGCCTTGGTGCTCCCGGAATAACCGGAACGCGGCAGCATCTTGGTCTGTTAGTTCGATGGTGTTCATTGGTTGGCTCGTTCAAACATTTCCCCGAAGTCCCCTACTTGGCCGCCAGCAAAGAAGTCGTAGCCCTCGCTACCCTTTTCCCCAACCACCGCGCCTGCGCCCTGCGTAAGCACCGCTAGGCGGTAATACAGCGTGGCAAAGCAGTAGTGATCCACCCCGGTTGTGCTGTCCCACTCGTAGCTTTCAATGCCACGGGCGTTTGTGACCTTAACGCGGCGTAAGGTTTCCCAGTGCTTAATGTATTCCTTTAGGTCGCGGTCTCCCGGTAGGCCAATAAGAAACTTGGCATTAAGCATGTCGTTAATTAGCTGGTCAAGGATACGGTTGCGGTTGCTGTACACAATGCCTTGGCGGTTCTGCGGCCCACCGCCTGCACTGCCCCACCACAGAATGGTTTGCGGGTTGTTGCTGTTCTCTTGGAACACGCTCATGTACGCCTGCTCGTAGGTGTCTACATAGTAGCGAGCCATGGTGTTATCCGGGTTTGCGTCGATAACCAGCACCGGCTTGTACATAGCCATCATGTCGTCCAGATCCTGCCAGTTGGTAAACTTACCGGCTTTAATGATGCCCAGCTCGCTACCAAGCACATAGTGCTTAATATTGCCCACGTCCACGCCAAGGTAATACTGGCGCGTTGCAAGCGGCTTTGGTGTCCATAGGTCGAGGATAGTGGTGCGGCTAACGCTAAGGTCGCCGGGGTTGTACGGCTCGCCAAGGACGAAGTTGTAGAAGTATTCAAGGTCGCCCTCGCTATCTTCAATAACTTCCTCCGCACCGATCCAAGGCGCAATAAGGTGGCTAGTGTGCCAACCACTAATCCGGTACTTGGGGTTTAGGTTGCCGTCCCACACGCGCCCGTCTTGGTCTATCCAACGCCCACGGCGGCGGTCATTGTCGGTAAGCAGTTGCTTGCAGTCCTTGCACTGGTAGCACTTGCGCTCAAGGTCTACGCTGTCGGACCATGTGATGGTTTGCTCTAGCTCGCACTCCGAATTGGGACAAGTAATATGCCACTCCTTTTGGTCGCTACGCTTCCAACGCTCGTCAAGCACGTCCTTTTCCGTAGTGGGGTTGCTAAACATCCACCGGCCTTTGTACTTACTGGCCTTAGTACGCGACTTGTAGGTTTCAATAACCTGCTGATCGCTACGGCTTACCTCGTCATGCACCAGCAGGTCGGCGGTGTCCGAGATGGCTGCCGTCTTGCTGATGGTTCCCTTAAAGAACAGTGGCCGCTTATTGATCTGCTTCAGGTACACGCTGTCTTGGTCGATGCCCTTGAAGATGCTTGGGTTGCTGGCAAGCAGTGGGTTTGTCTTGGTCTTAACAAACTTCTCAACGTCCCCGTCCGTTGGCATGGTGTAAATGATTCCCCAGCCAAACTTTAGGAGCGCAAAGAAGCACTTAATGTTGTAGACCACGCTACCACCAACCTGCGAACACTTTTTCCAAACCTGCTCGCGTGACCAATCCGTAAGAATGTCCAGCAGGAACAGGCGGTCTTCAAACCGCAGCTCTTCTCCTTTCTCGCTTTTAACTTTGTTGCTTAGCACCCATGCGAGGATAGAAAAGTCTTCAGCTTTTGCGTCCGCCTGCTCGTCCATTGGCTTACAGTGCTACGCCGTTGCGTAGGTTGCGCACAATGCTGATGGCGTACTCAATGCGTCCGTTATGGCTAGCAATGCGTCCACCAACCTGCGTGCCGGAAGGGTTCATTGGCTGGCCACTCTTGCCCTCTGGTGCTGGCATAAGCACTGGCTCAAGCACTGCGGCAAGCGTACTTAGTTCGCTAACAAGTATGTCCGTAAGCTCTGCCTGTAGGCCAAGCTCGCGATCAATTTCACCCATAGGCTTCGGTGTTGCAGCAGATAAGGTTGTCGAGCCTACGCTACACGCGTTGATGCTAAAGCCTTGTGATGCTGTTGGGTAGTTGTCGTGCATGGTTAGTTAGTTATGATCTTAAATTGCTTCCAACTCTTCATGTTGGAATTCTGCAACAGTAAATGTGCCATAGGTAAGGCCCGACATGCGGACACGATACCCTGCAATTTTCTTTGCTTGCACTGCCTTTGCGTAAGCAGCGTTGTAGCTCTTTTCGCCCTTTTCATCGCGCGTATATTTAGCACGATTAGGAACTTCGTATAGTGGCCCAAGGACTACCATCCGAGTATCGCTAACCTTGTGCTTAACAATATCGCCCGGCTTAAATAGTTTAGTCGTCATTGTTCTCTTCCTTAGTTGGCTCTGCGTCCACTGTAATAATTGCCAGAATGTCTGGCTCGCGCACGCTCATTAGATCAACGTGCGTGTCGCTTTCATCACTTACCGTGTCGTAGCCGTAAGCTGGGTAAGTGACGGTATCGCCCACTTTAATAATTTCTACATCGCGGCCAATTGCGACCACGGTGCCATGAAGCTCCTCGGTCTTGTCGTAGCCGGTTGCAGCTACGGCAATAAGCCCACTACCAAGCTTTTTATCTTTCTTGGGTAGCGGCTTAATGATCACGCGGTTAAAGAGTGGTGTTAGTGCCATAGGTATTTATTGTTATCCAAGTTTGTGGCCCTGCTTATGCCATTGCTTTGGCTGGCTGGTACCACGGTTTTTAATGCGTGCGCGGCGCGTAGCACGATTGCCCTCGCTGTAGCTAATGCCGTGCGTGTCGTGCGTGCGCACTGCGCGTTGTGCAACTAGGTCGTTAAACTTTTGTGCGTATGCAGTAGCTTCCCCTTCCTGCTCTTCAGTCATGCTGTGGCTCATAAGTTAGTTGCCTTGCAGCCTTCGCTTTTCAGCAGCCAGCTCTTCAGGGCTTGGTAGTTTATCTATGCTCTTAAACGTATCCAGACCGTGCTTGTGGCCGTACAGCAGCCAGAAGCGGTGGTGGTCAGGCGTAAGCAGGTCGTCTTGGTAGCGTGCGCGATCACGCTTAACAATAAAGCTGCGTACAAAGTACGGGTCATTGGTGCGCTGCGTAATGCGGCGTAGGCACTTGTGGCGCACTGGGCAGTACGCTACATACCACGCAATAGGTAGGCGGCCACGCATCTTGCGTACAACCTTGTAGCCAATGCCCATGAAGTCGCTTTGGCACTGATCGCACCAGAACGGGTAGCGCGTCTTTTGCGGTGCGTCCACTATTGCTGCCGTGTGCTCTTGCAGCTTGTCGTACATGCGTTGATAGGCAGCACGCTCTTCGCGGTTGTCGTCAATGCGCTTTTTAAGGGCGCGTAGCTTTGGGTCTTCGTCAGTCATGTGGTTCTTGTATTTCGTCCCAGTCCAGCACTTCAATTGCTTCGTAGATGTCCTTAGCGTGTATGCTGGCTATTTTGCGGTGGCCGTCCTCCATAAAGGGCCAAGAGCGCGTGCTACTGGTGTAGCCAAAGTCCTCTAGGATCTTTTCAAGCAGAGCTGCGCGGCCTTTAAGCGGTGTCGTCATGGTTAGTGCGTCCTAGCATCCAGTCGTAGACCTTACGCCAACCTGCTTCCTGCTCGTGCATCCACGTTGCGTATTCCTCGTCCGTCATCGGCTCAAGGAACGTTGCTTTGCCATCGCCCTCTACTGCGGGCAGCTCGCCATCGCTAAGTGTCTCACGCAGCTTTTCTATAAACGCCTGTCGATCAGGATCGTCTTTAAGACGCTCCATCGCCAGCTCCATCATTTCCGTCAGGGTTGCTGGTTGCTTCTTCCTGCGCTTGAACGGGTTGCGTAGCTCCATTGCTAATAAGTTGTTTAAGGCTTTGCTCGTAAGCCTGCGTAGCTACGGCAAAGGTTGGGTTGTTAAAGATATTTACAACGCGCGGGTTCTTATCGTTGCTGTCTTCAGGCTGGAAGCTTCCCTTAACCTTGTACACAAGCTCCGCAGCTTTAAGCCTGTCGCGTGCTGCTTCCTTAGGGTTTAGCAGTATTGTGCCTACTACTAAGTTTGCGTTGTCCTCGGTAAAACCAAGCGCATTTAGCTCCTCTTGCACCCCCGGCTGCTCGATAATCTTGCTCGGTACGCTTAGTGCCGTGCTTTCTGCATATCCAGAAGAAACCAGAAGTTCCGCTTTGTTAAGCGGCTTCGGTGCTTTGCTGTTCTGGACTATCGCTTGGGCTAGCTTCCGTTGTCGTGCTGTTGCCATCTTGTGCTGGTGCTTTAACTAACTTTAGGCTGTACTGGTCTAAAACTAGGTGGCCTTGCGCGTCAATGCGGGGATCTACAGCACAGCCGATGGTGTAGCCGTATTTTGCTTGGAAGGCGTTAATAAACTGCTCAAACTCCGCTTTGGCTTCGGCAACTATTGCTTCATCGCCATCGGGAATGGGGTCATGGGTCATGCTCATGTGGTTGTGGTTATTGAGCTGGGTAATACGGATAGTATGTACTTAAAAAGTCAATAGTGGCTGGGGATAACTTATCTAAAATTGCGCACGGCTGCTGCGTATTCCGGATCTTGTACGCGCAAGCAGCCCATGCACATGCCAATAATATACATATTTCCGGGCAGCATTACTTTGTCGCCTAGAACGTGTGTATACACGCTGGATACTTCCTCGCTACAAAGTGGACACTTATAGGTTTTTGGTTGTACTTCGTCCATGTCAGGGTAGCAGGAATCGAACCTGCACTACGCGCGTCCAAGGCGCGTGCGCTACCACTACGCTATACCCTGTGGTCAGGTAGGAGGGTTATGCTCCCTCTCCGCCAGCTTCACAAACTGGGGTGCTACAAAGTACACCACTACCTGTGTAGGCATAGCAGGTGCTGCCCCTGCGACCCCCGCATTATCAGTACGGTGCTCTACTGCTGAGCTATATGCCTGTGTCTGATCCGAGCCGAGGATTTGCACCCCGTTCTCCAGTTTACAAAACTGGTGCTTCACTACTAAAGCTTGCCCGGCATTTCTTGAACCGGCTGCGGGACTTGCACCCGCCCATAGTGGGTTTGCAATCCACCGTGTTGCTATCTTCACCAAGCCGGGTTCTTGCTGCGCAGGTGGGGTACGATCCCACAACCTTCACCTTAACAGGGTGCCGCTCTACCAGTTGAGCTACCGCGCAATGGCGGAAGCGGAGGGACTCGAACCCCCAAGGCTTTTACACCCGCAGTTTTCAAGACTGCTGCCTTACCATTAGGCTACACTTCCATGTTTGTACCGGAAGCGGGACTCGAACCCGCAACACCTTGCTCCTAAGGCAAGTGCCTCTACCAATTGGGCTACCCCGGTATGGTGCGCCACCGTGGAATCGAACCACGTTGCCCGTAGACGGCAGTTTTACAGACTGCTGTTCCTCCATGGAACCTGTGACGCGTGGGCGGAAGTTGCAGGAGTCGAACCTGCTAGGCTTTTACACCTTACCGCTTAGCAAGCGGCTGCCTTACCGTCCGGCCCAACTTCCAATGGCGGGTGCTGTGCGGATCGAACGCACCACAACAGGATTTGGAGTCCCGTTAGCCTCCACTGGCTCCGCACCCAATTTTTAAATGTACCGGGCTGTCGGGGTAGGACTCGAACCTACAGACTCCGAGTCCAAAGCTCGGCGTTTCTACCGTAGAAACTACCCGACAATTATTTTAGCTTGGCTTCAAAGCCAGTGAGCTTAGTTGTCCACACCTTGGCGTGGCTGTGTTGCGGGCGGTCTAGTAGCAGCTTAGTATAACGCCTAATTTGATTTGCAGCAGTGCGGTGCATTTGCACTGCACTTTGTTCTTTACTGCGTGTAGGTTTTCCGCGTGCCATATTGATCAGCCGTTAGGTTAGGTAATAAGCGTTCGCAATTATTGCTGGTCAGCCAGTAGCTGATCAAGCTACCCCGTACCCGTGTAGCGCAGGCGGGAGTCGAACCCGCGCCTTTTGGTTATGAGCCAAACGGGGTACCGTTCCCCCACCGCGCTATTTGTGGACAGCACGGGAATCGAACCCGTCACTCAGATATTGCAAGTATCCAACGCCACCTTGGTACATGGCCGCCCGTTGCCGATGAGTTTATGAAGCTCTTCCTATCGTACACGGCTCTTGTACTAGCAATGAATAACACTGCGCGTGTGGATCGTGCGGGAATCGAACCCGCCCGGCAATTTAGAAATAATGCCTTTCCGCCTTGGAGACGACCCTTGCACACATACGTTCTGGCGACTATAGGCTAGCTTCCGTTGCTTGCGGCCTATCGCTCTCTCCAAACAATCGGCCTACGTTTTGGCAGAACCAATTCGTGTTTCCGCTTACCTACAGTCGACAAGAAATATGGTGCAATATTGTGGAGCTGGGGGGATTTGCACCCCCGTCCGAACGCCTGCCCGAATACCGTCTACATTGCATATCCGTGTGTGCGACACGGCGCGTTTTGCATGGACTTCCACCACGCCTCCCATTTTATCCATTTAACAGCTTCAATTGGTCGGGTTTCCAGATCAGCCAACTCTATGTAGGGACGCTGCTAAAGGTACTTAGAGTCCTTCCTAAAGCAACGCAGTTAGGCGAAAACGCGCTCGTCCACTAGGGACGCTACCGTAGGGTAGAACTGGGATACAACAGCTTTGCCGTGTATGGGTTTGCAACAATTTGTATGTTGCCTCAAAGCAATGCAAGTATTTTGGGTAGTACGCCGTCAAAGCTATACAGCCCCATGTCAATGTACCGTAGATGCCCTGCTGGGGGCCAATTGGCCTTGGTCTCAAGGGTAGTGTGGTCGATCACTAACTTTGCCCCCATTGGTTTCGTGCTTAGGCAACGGAACCCCAGCAAGGCACCTATTGCTATTCTACCCCTGCTGTGGCTGCTGTACAGCCGGAACGGTGGATAACTTTTTAGCTTTCTTTGCTGCTGCCATTGCCTTTGCGTGTTCCCGCTTTTGCTCTGCCGTCTTGTTTTGCCACCGGGCTTTTCCGCCCATTTTTGCTAGGTCTTTTACGTCCATAGGCTGCGCAGATCAACTACGTCCTCCGGGCGTGCCGGTACAAGCTCGCAATACAATGCAAGTGCCGCGCACGCTATAAGCTCGCCCACAATTATTGCCGTAATCATATTAGTTTTTGTGTTTAAGGTGTGCCGCGTAAAGCTTTGCTTCCTTGGCATTGTAATCTACCGTGACCGGGCCTTTGCAATACTTGCAGTTAGCCCGTTCCCATTCCCGCAGGGTAAGCTGGCCGCCTGCCTTTAGGTACTTTTCGTACTCTGCGTGTTTGCTTGGGGTGCGGGCCATATTAACCAAGGTTAAAAGCAAATGCTTTGTAAATGTAAGTAAGCACATCGTTGCTCTTACCGCCTACATGCCAGTCGGTAATATCCTCTACCGGCGTGCCTTCTGGCCCCATGTAGTTAATACCGTCTTTGTAGTTGTATATAGTTGCAATACCTGCCGGGGTCATTACATGCCATTCGGCATCTACCTTGTAGCCATCACCTTGCATTGGTTCCCCAAACATTTTTACTAGCTTGACAAAGTCCGTTTTAATTTCGCCAATTAGGTGGGTGCCGTTTGCTTCCCAGTAATCGCTAATCGTTCCGTCCTCCCGTATTTGTTTGCTGATCATACTTTACTTTAGGTTAGTAGGGGCTAACTGCCCTACATCTATATACTATACTAGCAGGCTAGTAGTGTCAATAGTCTAGCAGGCTAGTTGGGGATAACTTAAAACCCCCATAAAATAGCTTATTTACTGGCTATTTTCAGCCCTTAATTGGGCAAGCACCTTGGTATAAGCCTCAATACGGATTGTATAGAATTCCTTATTTACCTTTACCACTACTTGCCGGTCTAGGAAAAGCTGGTCTACTTCAGCCTGTCCCACATCGGCCACAAGAGCACGGTAATAGACAGCACCGTTGCCGCCCAAGTTAATATTACAGTGATAGCACTGTGGTCGGAGATTCCTAAGGTCAAAACGAAGAAAGGCACCGCAAACGCTACTAGGGATAAAATGCCCAGTGTGCCAGTCAGATCCTTGGAGGCCCGGTTTGTCGCATGTGAAGCAAGTGTTGCCATATAGCTCGCGGATTATCTGCTTGCACAGCTCCCAAAGCCGCTTTTTCAAAATGCGTTCAGGAGTTGCACGCGGCTTCTTTATAGCAGATCTCTTCAGTGGTTTTCGTGAAGGCTTTAGTGGTGTTCTTTTCATTAGGCGGCTAGCAGCATTAAGCCATCTTTTTTAATTTCGCAGTTGGGGACATTAAAGTCCGTGGGGTTAAATGGCTCGGTAATTATATGCCAGCCGTTTGGTGTTTTATAGCGTTTAAGCTCCTGTACATTGTGTTGCGCAAGCCAGATAAGCACTGGGGCGGTAATATCGCCTTCGCCGTCTACGTCCAGCATAAAGAAGCTTTGCGCACGCGCCCCTGGTTGCATAAGCGCACTAACCCATTTTGCCGGTAGCCGCTTCCAAAACCACTCTTTGTTTTCGCCTGCTTCAAAATCTACTTCCAGCATATCGCGCTTAAAAGCACGCTCGGCTTTTTGTATGTTGCGAGCGTTTACACTGGCGTAGAGGCGGTACGGCTTAGAAGCCACCGCTTTCAGGGTTAAAAGGCGCACCAGCGCGTCTAAATACTCTTCCTCGGTGTGTACCACATAAAAGCCCCCACGCCGCTTGTACTCGGTATTTGGGCCTTGGTCTTTGGATCGGTGTAAAAGCGTAAGGTAGCGGGTGCCGGTGGTAAACAGCCGGAATTCCTGCATAAGCCTTTTTGCTTGGGTTTCAAGATCCTCCTCCAAGTTGCTTATGCGCTTGCTTCTGTTTTCGTCCCGTGTGCTAGCCATGGCTTAAAAGCTTAGTATTTTGGCCGTTTCCCAGTGCTTCGCGCTTGGTATCTGCCAAAAACATACGGTGGTCTTTAACCGCCTGCGTGCCAATTTCGTTGTAGTCCTCACCGCTTAGCTGGTAGTCCCGGTTGTACCCCATAAGGCGGTTGTAGTCCGGGCTAATGGCCATAATGTTATTACCGGCAATCGTGCCTTCCTCGCACACAAACACCGTGCCGTTAATTTGCGCACGCATTGCTTTTGCAAGATCCTCTTCCGGGATGCTGTAAAAGTCGTCCTTACCGTAGCCAAACTTAACGCGAAAGTATTTTGTTTTTTTATCCATAATTTACTTTATAGTTCTACGCCCCGCCCCTTGTTAATCGGCTCGGCCTTTTTGCGTACCATCGCCGCCTCTAGCTTTGCCCACTTTTCCTTTAGGTCGTATGGGCTGCTGATGGTGGGGAAGTAGCTAATGCTGTTTGTCTTTGGAAGTAGTGCAACAACTTTAAGCACCTTATCTAGCCCATGCTCAGAAAGCAGGAAGTCGGCA
>JAYDZM010181820.1:0-10115 GCA_034509245.1 Artemisia ludoviciana
CTGAAATTCCAAAGAGGCTGTATGATCTGATTCAGAAAATAGCAAAATTGAGGGAGTCTTTAAAGCGGAACCCCAACAACAGGCATGCAAAAACCAAATTGGAATATTATGAGCCGTGGATTCACTGTGCTGTTGCTTACTACAAAGCGGTTAATGAGTTGCCACTTGACTGGAAATAGTATGTTCTCTAGCTACCTTTATATTTTTCTTTATCTTGTAAACAATTAAAGATAATTAATAATATACTCCCCGAAGTTTCTTATCTCCTTTTATTCTTGTACTCAATACCCTTTCTTGCAGCGACCCCGAAGCCTCCTATGTTCCGAAGCCTCCTGCACCACCCAAACCCAAACCCAAAACGAAGAAGAAGAAGAAGATCAAGATAACCTGTATGTATTCCCATTCCTTATTAATGTTACTTGTATAAGAATTTCTATTTATTTTTATTGCACTCTGATCATTAATAAGTTAGGTCAATACAATTTCACATGTATTATGATGAAAACAGATATTTAAGTTTCTAATCTACGATAATGTGGACATGTGTGTGTGTGTGTGTTTCTTATTTAGGGAGCTCGTATAATTACCACGGCCCTTATCAGTTGAACGACTATGAGAAGAAAGTCTAAAATTCGTTTTTAATGAAAGATAAAGCTGTATGTATCAGTTGTTCGTCCCTCTTTTTCTCTTTCTCTTTTATACAAACCTACATCCACGATTCTAGCGCATAAATATTTTGTCACGTATTTGGTTTGTGTGGCAGTGTGCAAATAAGTATGTGATGTATCCGGTGGAGGAACATTTACATACGGTTGATGATGTTAGGGTTGTTGATTTACTTGGAAAATTTGCGGTTAACACCTTTAACAAATCTTGTAAAATGGTATGGTTACATTTCTCCACCTGCTTTCAAGTTTTGAGACCATCTCCCTTGCCAGCTGTTTTGCTTACATAAATTAATTCTATTTTGTTAGTATGTTAACAAAGACGAAGACAACCAGGTCAGTGGGGCTGAATTCATGAAGTGCAAATTCTATAAATTGACATGGAAGTATATCTTCTACATGACCATAGAGGCCATTGAACAAGGGATACGTGGAGTGTATGAGACCAGTGTCGAATGTGTTCCTGAAAACGGTGGTGCAATGACACTGCTGAACTTTGCGCTAACGGATCATGAACCAAAGTGTATGTGAATATACGGAGTATCGCATGTCCCGATTCAGTTATCACTTTCTTTTTAGAACCCATCGACATACTCTCTATTGTGCTTGTTACAGACTTGCAATTCACATTTTATAATTAATGAAAATGGCGTATCAGCTCTAGTTTTTCCTCTTATATTGTTGAAACAGTTAAGAGGTGATAAATTTTCACCCTTTTGTATGAAAATGGGTTGGTTTAGGTTACATATCTCATCTTCAACGGGCCAAGGGGGTATTTTTAAAACCTAGCCAAAGCTGAAACGGGTCGAAGGGATTGAGAGTCATATTTTTATTCTAATATGAAGTGTTTGTCACCTCTAACTAGCCCAATAAACTACATAGCACTTTATTAGATTAAGCTAGCTGCGTAAATTACAAATTTTCTTTTGGTGTCTTGTTCCGTGATGCCTTCCTTATCTTTCATGCAGGGAAAAGACCACGGGCCAAACCCCACCTGGAATCCGAATTCAAGTATGAAACTGTGGAAGGTTAGTCTTCCATTTATTTCTTGCTGTTTGAACTTTAGGATTTGGCTCTTTTTGGTTCCCCTTTGATGTAACTTGCAAAAGTTGAAATCCCAATTGCTAAACATGTAATAGATCTTCTTGTCATAATTGAACCCTTAAGCGTTGTATGTCTATATCAGTTGACTTGTATGTAGTAGTAACATATTGAGGTTTCAATTTCGATTAATGATTTTAGATAACCTTGTAGATGGTTCCTCTGATCCTGAAGACTTCTACAAGCTTACTGGAATGGTGCATAGGTTGACTGAGAGTGGTGGTTTTGACTATCATAACCCAGCATATTCTCCTCATATACTTATTAACTGTCGTCGTAAAGATAAAAAAGCTTTGTCTTTTAAGATTAATGTAAGCAAGCCGTAGTCAGCAACAAAAACTATCACGATGGATCGTTGATTTAGCCTAAATATGTCACAAAACTAGAAAGCTTACGACTTTCGGACCAGAGTCCTTCATTGCTTTTTGATAACATATGTGGTGTGGCGTGCAACATGCACTTTCAGTTGTACTTTATGCATTATGCATTTTTGGTTGCACTATATTCTCATCAGGGGATTATTATTATAATATATCTTTTAGCTTTTGGCAAGAATGTCTTGTGTCAATAAAGTTAAATAAGATTGTTCAAATGATGCATTTGTTTTTGTTTTTCGAATGTATTTGCTTACTAAAAATCGCATTTGAGTAATAATAACCTCTAGAGTCTAGTGGACCTCTCAATTAAGGGGTGCCTTTCATCACATAACATTGTTGCCAACGTTGTTAGGGGGTAAGGGTTGTCTCAAAGTGCCTTGGGTATGTTGTCATCCGTTTTCAAAGGGTTGTATGATGTCATTCAGACAACGGCTAAAGCAAGTCTGTAAGCAATATATTTTTATAACCAAACTGTACAATTTAATAATTTTCGAATATAGTACTTTTTTCTTTCTTTTTGCAAAATAAAGAATGCTATATAGTTAGCTACTCTTTTCAAGTAAAACTGAAAAAAGGTCGGTTTTTGCTTTGTTGAGTGCACCTGACAAATTTTCTGGCTTCTTTCCACCCACCTGAGCAAAATTTGGGCGGCCACCACCACCTCCTCCACACATTTTCGCTATTGGTCTTGGATTCCCATACTAACTACTGAAGGACTAAATGCAGCAACCAAACTCACTTTGTCTTCACCTGGGCATGAGCCTAGAATTATTGCTGCGGGATCTTGTAAAGCATCAACAAGATGCTCAGTAGCACTTTTGATTGAATCTGCATCCGTATCGTCCATAAATTCAACCAGTACCCTGTACAAGAAAAGGTTTGAAACTCAAGAAAAATCATATTCACTGAATGGTTTGACATTTAAGATCAAAACTTGTTCATTTTCAACTTTCCAAAATCAAAATTATGATGGATATATTCATATAAATTATGTCTACCATTCATATATGTCATATACCATAATGGTCCTGAGAACTTTCTATAAAGTCGGTTGATTGATAATGCTTAGTTTGACCTTAAAAGTCAAACATCATCACAAATTCAAGATCATACTGTATAGTTGACATTTGCGGTCAAACATGATCATTTTCTTATCATAAAACTAAAGATACTATTTTCAGAGCATGTGTATGCTATATGTATTTTGCGTAAACCATATTTAGTTCTAAGAACTTTCTACATAACTCAAAAAACTTGTATTAATCACGAAGATAAAAGTTAATCTGTTTGACCTCAACAGTCAAACTTCATAAGCAAAGAGGTTAAGATAAAAACCTGATTTGTGTTGAAGTTCCAACATGAAAAGCGTTGTTCGCAATTACTGATGCTTTAAAAACCGCTGTTTTTGCACGGGCGACCGAAACTTCGTTTTTGGCAATTCTTAGTTCTTCCATAATACCCGCAACCCTCGTCGGCACATCTTCTGCTTTTACCTATACAACAAAAGTTGAATTAACATATATTTTAAAAAATGTAATGTATTTTACACGATTTAGCATGTTAACTTACTTTAAGTGTTGAACAAAGCTGCTTCATGTAGTTATCTCGTTCACTAACATATTCAATATAAGCATCACCTGCAACAGCCTCTATACGTCTTACACCTGACGAGATTCCTTGCTCTGAAATTATTTTAAAACCACGAATCTCGGAAGTATTATTAACATGTGTGCCACCACAGAGTTCCATTGATACCCCCGGCACATCTACAACACGTACCTAAAACATCAGCAATTTCAAAAAACATAAAATTAAAAATCAAAAAGTATACAAAATAATAATAGTAGAAAAAAGAGACACACACAGATGGTCAATGTGATATCTACCATAATATGGTTTTTTTTGGGTTACACAGTAGTACCTATGTTTGAAACTTGTAACACATACGGTTCTCGATGTCCCTTAAAATGAACCATGTCCGTTGAATTTTTGAAAATGACTTTACCCTTTTCAAAGTCACGTGCTTAGTAAGGTTTGGATTTGATTTCGTTTACAAATCTCTTTATCCTTTCTAAAACTAATTTGAACTAATACAGTTCAAACTAAAATAAAAATTCCTGTAGGGACAATATTGTAAATTAATTACAAACCTCAAGAACTAACAACGTAACTCTGAAAAGGCAAAATACACATTTTCTAAAAGTTAATGGATTCGGGATAACTGTAGCAAATCACAAACCATCTGCATTACCAAATTTCAAATGCAGGAACTGTATTATAAAAGTTTTAGGACCCTAAACCATATTTGGATGTGTGATTTACTGTAAAAGTTTAAAGAAGTTTAAAATACCTCTTCACCATATTTTTCTCCAAACATTGCTATAGCACCAGCGCTTTTAGCATCAGCAATTGCCATCACTTTAGTTTGTAGAGACGTTGCATCTCCAATCCATTCATTGATTAAATCTTCAACTTTTGTTAACTCATGATCAAGAAGTTGCCAATGGAAGTTGAAATCATATCTTAGCCGTTCAAATGCCACCAACGAACCAGCTTGTGACGTCTCTTGTCCTAAAACTTTCTTAAGCGCAGCTTGTAGCAAGTGAGTAGCTGTATGATGGACCTGAAAAAGTCAACACAAATTATAAAAGTCAATTAAAATCGCGGTGGAAGTTACACATAGCTCACAACTTAAAGTTTAAGTTATAATGGCAGGACACATTGTTACACTACCTTTGCACGTTGCCTTAATTTTGCATCAACTGCAGCTTCGACTTCTTTACCAACTGCAATACTTCCTTCTCTTATCATACCTTTATGAACGAATATATTTCCTAAAGACTTTTGAACATCGGCTATCTCTATAACAGCCGTCTTTCCGGTTTCAGTTTGGGTAACTTTTAGTAACCCTCGGTCTCCAATTTGACCACCAGATTCTGCGTAAAACGGTGTTCGATCCAGTAAAACTTCAACTTCACTCCCTTCAGAAACCTCAACTACCGGTTTGCCGCTTAATAAAAGACCCTTTACAACAGCTTTCGAATAAAGGGTATCATAACCTAGAAACTCGGTGTCGGGAATGTTTTCAGTTAATTCTGACCCGTTTTCAACCGTGAGTTTAACGGTGTTATGTGCAGCTTGTGATTGTCGTCTTTGATTTTCCATTTCGATATCAAAGTCACTCATGTCAACTGATACACCACGTTCACCAGCTACTTCAATAGTTATCTCAACAGGGAAACCATACGTGTCATATAAAAGAAAAGCATCTTTTCCCGACAAAATGGGTTCGGTATTATTAACTTTTGCATATTCTAAAGCATCGTCTAACTTTTCATCGAGAAGTTTTTCTCCTCTTTCTAATGTTACAACAAAACGCAGCTCTTCTCGTTTCAACTCTTCTAGTATACGGGATTTTCTTGATTTTAAATCGGGATCGATTTCGGTACTTATATCTATAACTGTTTCAGCAATGATTGGCAAAAATGTCCCTTCAAGGTTACCGGTTTCGTCTCCTCTTATATCAAGTAGTCTTCCCATACGTACAGCCCGCCTAATGAGTCGCCTCACCACATAACCTCTACCGATATTTGACGGGAAAACACCATCTGATATTAGATAAACGATCGCCCTCATGTGGTCACCTATCACCTGAACAAGTTACGATTTAATAAAGATTTCCATCAATGACACTTAGAGGTGGCAAAAGTCGGTTGGGTTGGAAACGGTTCAGATTGGGTTAACCCAAAACACTTGCTTTTATCAAAAAATTTAATATCTTTTTATCAAACTGTTGCGTTATATATCATTGATAGAAAAATTACAACAACAACATACCCAATCCCGCAAAAGCGAGATATGGGGGAGCTAGAAATGTAGACAGATCCTACCCCTACCCCAGGTAAAACCTGGGAGTAGAGAGACTGTCCAGGGAGACCTCCGGCACGTGCACAAGTGCGAGTGATAGAGGTGCGAGTGATAGAGATTGATAGAAAAATTACACTACTACAAAAACAATGTAATCTCTGGATATCAAACAATTTAAGAGGTCGTATACCTTAAAAATACACTTGGGCCGGTCTTCGACCCATTTGAACCATTAGAGATATAACTTAAAGTGAATCGAATTAAAATAGCCAGATTCAAAGCTATCGCAGGAAAAAATATATATATAAAAGAACATACTTTTAGTTTCGTTTTTGAAGAATCATCTGCAAGGGCATACGAGACATTTGCCAATTCCGACACCTTTTCTATGATTGGGAATATCAAATCAGTTTCGTAATTGTTGGGAACCTGTATAAAATTGAACAAAAATTAACCATTAAAGTTCTCAAAATTCTACTCATTCGAGAACCTTGAAAGAAGCTTTTTGCAGTACCTTTTGTAAGATGCGGGCCATGCGTTCCAACCCCATACCTGTATCGATATTCTTCTGTTTTAAGGGTTCTAAGGAACCGTCATCTTGTTTGTTGAATTGCATAAACACAAGATTGTAGAACTCTATAAACCTTGTATCATCATTCAAATCCTACGTATAAACATATAAATACATCAGTAAAGAATACCTTGAAAAAGTAAGAAGATCAACATAACAGATAGATACACATGAGATTTATACTTACGACATCAGAATGACCACGATCGGGATCGAAATCATAGTATATCTCGGAGCATGGACCACAAGGACCCGTCGGGCCACTTGTCCAAAAGTTGTCTTCTTCACCCATCTTCTTAATACGATTAGCAGGAACACCTATCTGAAGCAAAAAGTGTCAATAGTAGTAACACATGTCTGAAAATATAAATTACAAAAATAGTTTTTCTGTTAGTTTATGCATGAAACCAATAACAAACCTTATATTATTTTTCAAGTTTTAAGGGTATTATCTACCCATAACACACTGCAATAGTTTTTCTGTAGTTTATGCATGTGTATATACACATGCCGGAAAAACTGAAGAAGATTTATTCGTTGTTTTAGCGTAAATTAACAAAATCGTCTCAATGATCTGGTGAAAATAACAGAAGACGTCTCTCTGCAGGGTTTGCTTTTACTTTCAGTCCCCAATCCGTTACCATTTAGGGACCAAAAGTGACATTAATCACATACTTGAGGGAACCAGAAGTTATATTATTTCCATACTTGAGGGATCGAAAGTGAAATAATAATAAATAAATAAAAAAAGACGCCTCACCTCATCATGCCATATTGAGTATGTTTCTTCGTCATCTTCATAGACACTAATCCATAAGTTTTCAGCATTCAACCCATATCTGAAAGAGGATCACAGAAGTAAACAAAAATAATAAAATAATAAAAAAAATAAAATAAAAGATGATTTCTATCATATCACTAAAGCATGTGACTTTATGGTCCAAAAGGAGTGATAGAAATAATAAATAACTATATAAATTATTACTCTTTAGTTGAGAGTTCCCAAGCCCACTTTATTGCTTCTTTTTTGAAGTAATCACCAAAGCTAAAATTCCCGAGCATTTCGAAGAATGTATGGTGTCGAGATGTTTTGCCAACATTCTCAATATCATTGGTACGTATACATCTTTGAGAAGTAGTAGCACAAGGTACTTGTCTCGGTACCTAAACAATAATTGTACGACACCATCAACTTCATATACATTGATCATTATTTTGATACGTATAATATAATAATTATCTATGTATAAATACAAATTAAGAAATGAAAAGAAGTGTTGACAGACAAATTACCCCAACCTACCCAATCCCGCGGGAGGCGGGGTATGGGAGAGGTAAGACATAGACCGTCATACCTCTACGGCTCTACCCAAGGGTAGAAAGATGCTTCCAGAAAGTCAGAAAGACCTCCAACACAAGTGTGTGTTTGCAGACGTGATTACAAATATATGTATAAATGTATACATGCTTGTGTGTGTGTGCGTGCACGAGCATAAGAGTGTATGAATATATAGGCTTTATGGCTATATAAGAAAAAAAGGCATATATATAAGTCTGTACAAGGGCTGCGGCAATTTTAAAACAGAAGCTGCTGCTCTTAGGCAGCCTTGAACCTACGCCATTTATTCTTTAATAGCAAAGTATGTTACCACTCATGCTATCCAAACCTATATTTCAGAGTTTGTCTTCCTTGTAACAACACTAATAGTGACAAAGCTAAATTTGAGATTTAAACCATGAAATATCACAACAAAAATCGTACTGATTGATTCGATTACAATTCAATAAATGAACAGGTTGAATGTGCTTTAGGAAGTTTTCCCCTTTTATACGCAGTTCAAATCAGGAATTGCCCAACAACTGAAAAGCGACAGAAATGGCCCTTGGACCTTATGAAAATTGCACACTGGCTCCTAGACTTAAACACAACATAAAACCACACATGTCAATACCCCTCTCATGAAATGATGAAATCATCACTGTCCTCATAGGACTGCCGTTTTAGGAACATCCAAATATCTTAAGGCCCGCAATCAATAGAGTGACTGGAAGCAAATTGTATTTTAGCAATTGAACAGTTACTTCTCTTTTCTACATAGCATAATCAACTGGAAGAATCTTTGGGCTGATAGTAATAGATATGGATAGGTGGTGTTTGGCTGGAATAAGGCCTCATACGGTGCATGCCTAAAATGGGGGGAAAGCTTAAATTATACCACAACTGAGTCAAAGATAACCACTGAGACCAAGTGGTAGGAACATCCACGGTGAAACACCTTAGTTAAGTCTCCAAACACCTAATTAGGACTTCTGTTTGGCCATCAGATTAGGGATGATAGGCTGTAGAACAGGCTAAGGTGGCCTTGTGAGCTTGAAGTTAAGAAGCCTTTTGACTCTTAAACAGTAGTAGGAATGGGCCAATTCACCATATCTCTGATCTTCTCTAAATACCTTACTAATGATATGTCAAGAAGAATCTATTTGGACAGTTTGACAAAGGAGTGTTATCTAAACAGCTGTAACATAGTTTTCAAATGTTCTAGATGATCTTCCAACTATAGATGAGTGATGAGGAATATCATAAAAGATCCCGAAACAAACTTTCGCGAATACCTTCTATAAATTGAATTCATTAAGTTCTAAGAAGTGGCAAGGACATTAGACAAGCCAAAAGGCATGATCACAAACTCAACCAGCATAATGTGGTCCAAAAGCAAATTTAGCTATGTCTCTATTATGCATCCTCACTTATGATAGAATTTGGAAAACAAACAAGCCCCTTGAAATCATCTAATAATAACAATTGGAATTGAGACTTAAGAGTAGTGTGTTTAACTTTCTATAATCCACACAAGATGTCCAGTAACTCTCTTTTTAACCAACACAACAGGTGAAGCATATTCATATTCACTCTCACTTTCCCTGATAACACCTCTATCCAACAAGAAAAAAAAAAACCACTATCCAACATTTCTTGAACGAATTCCCCGATGATAGATTTCTGAATGGAATGGTACCTATAAGCCTTAAGGTTAACTGGATTTGACCTTGCTTAATAGTGATACTGTGATCTAAAACACTCTTACGTGGCAACTGAGTAGGAGTAGCAAACACATTACTATAAGAATCTATCAGTCCTTTTAGTAAGGTTGTGTTCCATCCACGTAGGAAGCCCAAGTTTCAAATAACAGAACTGAAACTCAGGACTAGCATAGTGATCCAATAGGCATGAGCGGAAGAACCTCTATTTAACAACCTTTTATGGCTATCCTACTCTTGAGGAACAGGTGGAGTACCCTACAATTTTATTATCCGCAAACTAGCTGACATTTGCAATAACTAACGTTTAGCAAGATCCTTAGTTCTGCATTTTTTACTTATGGCACTAGACACAATCACACAAACTTTAGAACCACAATTTGATCAAGATACTTGTGCCTAAATTAGTAGCCATATCACTCACCAATGAAGATGGTGAAGATTGAAAGTATTGATGGAAGAATCAAAACTTGGTTAATAGCCGTGATGCGATCG
>JAYDZM010183740.1:0-10112 GCA_034509245.1 Artemisia ludoviciana
TCAGGGGCGGTCCTATGACGGGGCAGGGGAGGGTCCCGGCCCCCCCCCAAAATTTACGACACTTAGTGTAAATATTATAGGTTTTAGAGGTAATTTAGTTGGAGTTACAAACAAATCTTAGATTCGACCCTCCAAAATAAATTCGGCCTCTTAAAAAAAATGTTATAGTTCCGCCACTGCCCACGATTGGCGACCGATCTCGACCCAAACCGTGCAAACACGACCTTAATCATTAAGCAAAAGCAATTTCACTAGTAACAAACTTGGGCAGCAAGTAAATGACTTTTCAAATGTTCATTTTTGTCCTGATCTTTTACTTTCCACATCACAAACACACACCGCCTTAATCACACTCCCATTAATAATAAAACCCCTCCACTAACCTCCCTTTTCCATTTCATAATCACACACTCACACGCACAGAGCTTTTTGCTCTCAAAATCAAATCCCGATCAATCATATTAATCGTATTTTATAAAAATACCAAACCATTAAATCAATCAATCATCGGTTCTTCGATCACATATGGCGGAACCACTCGCCAAACTCGTCGGAACACTTTTCGACGACAAGGCAACCATCACCACACTCCGGTCACACAAATTAGGGCTTGAATCACTCTACAAAATTCTAAAACAAGGCGTTGAAACTGATGATGATAATAAATTAGGGCTCACAGTATGGGAGAGTTCTCAGATTCAATCCGTTGTTTCTGTTTCTTATGCTATCGTTTCGTTAATTCGATCCGTTACAGGTACCTTTTTATTTATATTTTTTTAAATAATTTTTTTGGATTATTATTACTGTGTGTGTTTTTATGGTGTTTTAGTGTGTGTGTGTTTGACTGTTGTTTTGTGTGATGTTTAGTTGAGCAAGTGGAACCGATTGCTGTTGCGGTGATGGAGAAGTCGTTGGAGTTTGTTATATGCTGTTTGGAGAGTTCAGTTGGCGGTTGTGATGATTTGACCTTCATTCAGGTGTGTTTTTTTAGTTTCGGTTAGTGACGAATTGATATGTTAGTGATTTTATGGTGAAATATATGTTGTTACTAGTTAGTGACTTGTCCATCACGACGGTTTTGGTTAATAATGAGTTGATATGATTGTGATCAGATAGTGAGTGGTTTTATGATGAATTATATGGTATGAGTAATTAGTAACCTGCCGAATAAGTTATAACAGTTAATCGGTATACTAGTGTTTAGATAGTGATTTTCATGGTGAATTATATGGTAGTAGTGTAGTACTACTAATTAGTAACCTGCTGAATACGTTATTGATAACGATAGTTTCGGTTAATAACGATTCAATATGTTTGTGGTTTTATAGTTAGTGATTTTAACTTTTTAAGGTGAATTGTATTGTAGTACTAATTAATAACGTGCCAAATAAGTTATTGATTATTGATAACAATAGCTCTGTTAATAACGCATCAACATGTTAGTGGTTATATAGTTAGTGATTTTATGGTGAATTGTATTGTAGTACTAATTAGTAACCTGCTGAAGTTATTATTGGTCATGATAGGTGCGTGCGATGTTTTTATTGAATTCTAACGTTTTGTTTTGTATGTTGTGTATTAGCGGTTATGGTTTGTTATATTAAAATGCCGCCAGTTATAGACATGAAGTCATGAACTCAGGAAGATGTTTACTATTTGTGTATTTGGTTATTGATGAAGTCATTAAGTAATTACGGACTAGGTGACGTGCGAATGCTATAGGAATGTTATATTTAGAGAAGCTAGTGAGTAGTGACGTAAGTGTTGCGCAAGGCCCAGCGTTAAATTAGATTTGTGTCAGTTGCGTAGGCATCATGAAGTTGCTACGAAATCTCATACGTCGTCAATATTTTACATACTTATTATATCTAGTATCTAGTATAAAAGGCAATTTGTCTACGACTCTCGATAAATATAATGTCTGTAAGTGTCTTTATATAAATAAGCTGCGTGTAAATCGCACGTATGGCTTATTATTATTATTTATTTTTTATTAATTTGCTACTAGCTATTTCACTGAAAGCTCTGGCTTGGCTAGGGTTGAACTAATTTACTAGACTAGGGGAGGAACTGCTTGCACTTAACTAAGGATCTAGGGAAACGTGTTATGTACTTGTAAGTGGCTGATGATGAAGAATTTGATTATTAGAAGCTTGAATGTGTAGATGAGCAATATTATTGTTAGTGTTACTAAAGAAAGTCCTAAATATATTACACCGGGAAAGGTTCCTTTGGATATAGTAACCTGACTCCCAAGAATCCCGGACAGAAATTACTCATAATGCACACATTTAGGCATGATACAGGAAATAGGCACATCAAAGCATACGTCGAGTATCTGAAGTTCCAGCCCCTAACTTGCTTTTTGTAGATGCAATATATTTTTCTCTCAATATGCACAATTAAAAGGTTACAAAAAATATTTTACAATATTGGAAAGTTGAATCAGGCTGTTGAGAATTATTAATTCTAGGTGTTCTATGTTATTTTTGTATGGAGGTAAACGCTGAATGGTCAATGCAATTATGACCAAGTGAAAGGGATGCTGTCTGAACCTGTATGCTGAATGGTGAACTCTGGGAACTGTTTGTTACTTTAACTAATAGAATTTAGTAAAAGTTTCCTTATGGCCAATTATAATATGAGCAAATATAGATGTGATTTGGGTACAGGTTTGAGTAAGTTTAGTTACTCGAAATGTTGGCAGAGTGTATCACCTACGGTCAAAGGGAATCCAGGGGGTAATGGTAAATTGGTAATTTTTAATCAGCATTTTAGATAGTTGTTTGGAGTGTGAATTTCTGCAAAACAAGTAATAGCATCTTATTCCTAGGATTCATTTCTATTTATCTGAGTCCTAGACTAGTGGGAACCCTGTTTCTTGAATTACAGGGCACTATAGGTTGTTTATTCCTTTACTTTGTTTATGATCATTGAGAATCTATATCCCTGTTTTTGTCAGTATCCATAACCTTATATAAAATATATCTTCCAAAATCCTGCAGTTGTTGGAGATTGCACTAGTTGATGGAACAATTAAAGAGGCTGATGTGTCTCATCCTTCTTCTGTAAATCTTCTCATAGATTCATTGAAGTCGATTTCAATAAAGAGTGATAATGTTGATTTGCAAGAACACATTGAATGTATTATTCAAGGTATTCATCTTTTTTCTTTCCTTGCATCTTGTTTTTTTCATGAATTTGTTGCAATGTCTCCTAACAATTGTGTTTTTTATATGTCATGTAAAGGGAATAGTTGCTCGAAGGAACAAAAGCCTGTGGATCGTCTTCTTATGACATTAGCTTCTGAGTGGACACAGAATGATAATATGAACTCATGGACAATTGGAAGGAGTTCTCATGATTTCAATAAGTTGGTTCCACTGTTGCAGCACTGGGCAGTTGTTCACCTCGGATGCATACAACGTCTTGTTTCATACTGTGCGAGACTGGTTGAGAGTCTGGATAAGTGTGATGAGAAAATAGACGGCATTAACTTGCGGAAGAGATTGTCATTTTGTACCAGAATTTTTAAATTACTTGCAAGTGTTACCAAAGACACCCCATATGTTGAATATGGTGCAGAACTGATGGGATCTTTTGCATGTTTTACCAATGTTCTTCCTAGTTTGTTCAGAAGTGGATATGAATTCGCCACAAGTAATTTGTCTGCTGAGTTCAGTATTGAAAATCTTGTGCTGTTGCTGTTGGAGGCGTTTGTCCACCTAGTTCATACAATTTTCTGCAACAGCAATGTGTTTCAAAACATTTTGGCTTGTGTAATAGTTTCCGTAGTAGAGAATCTTGACGTTGATGTGTGGAGGTACGATAAGTCTATTACAAACATAAAGCTGCCAGTGGCTTACTTCCCTAGAATTGTTCTTTACACACTGAAGTTAGTTGACGATATAAAGAAACAACATTATCAGGCTCTTGAGTTAAGGGGATTACATGCAGCAGATAGTGGCAATTCTACTGATGTTGAGGTTGATTTGTTTTCATTTGGTGTCGGTTCAGGAAGGATTTCTTTGGTAAAGGTGTACACAGTTGAAGAGTTGCTAAAAGTAATATTCCCAACTTCGAAGCAATGGGTAGACAGTTTGATGCACCTTGCTTTCTTTCTCCACTCGGAGGGAGTCAAGCTGTTACCAAAATTGGACAGATCCTATTCCAGCTGTACAAAGGCCTCTTCTACCTTAGAACCTGAAAGCACAGTTTGCCATGAGGATGAGGCACTGTTTGGGGACCTTTTCTCTGAGGGTGGGCGCTCGGTAGGATCAGTGGATGGATACGATCAATCAGTTATTGCTGCTAGCTCTGCTACCAACGTAAATATGCCTCTCCATGCTGCTGCAGAACTGTTCATCTTTCTGAAGACATGTGCTTTTTCACCTGAATGGAATTCTTCAATATATGAGGATGCACGCAAAAAGCTTACCACATATCATATAGATATCCTACTTTCTGTTCTCGGTTGTCAAGGGTGTTATGCTGGCGATAGAACATCTGATGTTGGTGATAGGAAGTACGTTCATGCTCACGAGGTTTGCTATGAGGTGCTGCACAACTTGATCTTGTTCAATGCTTTATCTGAATCTCTTGAAGATTACCTTGTCTGCAAAATATTGACCATAGAGAATGGCTCTTTCGTATACAACCAGCAGACCCTTGCCCTATTAGCCCATACTCTTATATGCCGGGTTGATTTGTCTGGCAATCAATTAAGGACGAAAGTCCACAAGGTGTTTGTGGAATTTGTTTCGGAGAAGGTTAAATCAGTGTGTGCACGCTGCCCTAGTCTCAAAGAACTTATTGAGACTCTTCCCTCAGTCTTCCATATTGAGATTCTTCTGATGTCATTTCATTTATCTTCAGAAGAAGAAAAGGCAGTGCAAGCGAAGTTCATATTTTCCTCCATTAAAACTATTGAGCCTCTCTCTAATGGTTTTAACAGCACACAATTATCATGCTGGGCATTAATAGTATCACGGCTGGTTTTAATTCTTCGACACATGATATTTTATCCCAATGTTTGTCCTCCAACATTACTTTCAGAGTTGAAATCCAAGTTAAAGGAGGCTCCCCTCGTTAGGTCTGTTCTTCCAGGCAATGTAAGCAACCGTACATTTTGGGCATCAGCTTCCGTGGAGAATATGATGCAGATTTTTACAATTGAAGGGGAAGTCAGCGGCAGTTTTTTGAATCAGCTGATTGATGTCACATCGTTTACCACTTCAGCATGCAAAGAAGATACTGCGGTTGAATGCTTAGGTCTGAGTTGGGCAGAAGTATGTTCTTCCTTTTCTTGGATCTTAGGGTTTTGGAGAGGCAAAGGAGCATTGACAATGGAGGACCTGGTTCTAGAAAGATACATCTTTATGCTTTGTTGGGACATCCCTCCTATGCGCTCTGCCTTGGATTTGCTTCCTTCTTCTGGTGACAGTCAGGCTCTTGACATCACTAGCACAGAACATCTTTTGTACTTTGGCCATTCAATACTGGCCAGTTGTGGAGTTGCCAAGGGTGGGGATTTTCCAAAATTAGTGAGTGGTGTGCTAGAACAGTTGCAATCAATGCCAGTATCTGAGGAAGCTGAAGAACTTGGCTGGGACTTTCTGAGAAGTGGATCATGGTTATCTCTGGTACTCTCCTTACTAGGTACTGGAAGTTGCAGGTATTGCAGCAACAGTGGAATTTCTTCAGTGGATGTAGTTTTACTGGAGCACACATCTAGAGATGCCGAGTTTCTCACGCTTGCTGAGAAGCTAGTCATCAGTTCCCTTAATGCAGACACAGTTGCAGAATTGCTGCAAGCATTATCTGTACTATTACGGAAGTACAGAAATGTTTATCACAAAACCTTACTTTCTACTTTTGGTGACGGCCAGAGCTCCGCTAATAAGTTTTCACCTCTATTGCTTCTCAAACACACTGGATTTGAGAAATCTGTACAGGATGTGCTTTTTGATAAATCCGCTTTCAGCCCTGGCCAGCTGGAGTCTATCTGTGAACTTTTGCCAAAGTTGGGTACTGCTGTTGATAAGATGGCACCAGGAATCTGGAATAAGGTCTTTTTTGAACTTATAATGCATGGTTTCCCGTGTAGTAGTCGAGTTCCTAGTGCGTTCCTGCTTTCTTCCATTCTTAGCATTAAGGGAATCATTTCTGTGCTATATGGACTTCTCAAGGTGATAAAGGCGAAAGAAATTACCACCATCCAGGCCAAAGTACGCGTTGAGATTCTTGAGTCAATATTATCTGTTAAAACCGATCGGGTCTTTAGTAGTCTCCATGGTCAATGTGATGCAATTTATGGAAGCCTGGCTGATAGCTTGGAAGGGCTTGATTACAAAAGTTTCTTTTCAATGAAGAACATGCACGAGCTTTTGCGGGATATCAATGCACGGGAAGTTGTTGATAGCTCTGTTAATGAATGTGTAGTGTCCAAGGCTGTTGATGTCATTGACAACATTTTGAAGGATCCTTCACGGACTTCTGTTTTGAAAAAAATTATGTCTGATGGAGATGTTGATGAACAAATGGAAGATGCATGTAGTTCTCAGCATGGGGATCTTTTGGTCCTCGTTAGTGCATTAGATAATTGCATATCTGAATCGGTTAATGTGAAGGTTCTTAGTTTCTTTGTTGATCTCTTATCTGGAGATATATGTCCTAGTTTCAAACCGAAATTACAGAAGAAGTTCCTTGACATGAAATTGCTTCACCTTTCAAATTGGCTGGAAAAGAGGCTATTAGGTTCCACGAGTGAAGCCTCAGGCGATCTCATCTGTGTAAATGGAAGTTCATCGTCCCTAAGAGAGTCAACCATGAAATTTATTGTTTCAGTAGTGTCTTCTCCCGAAGGCCAATCTGAAGAACTGCAAGATCATATTTATAAAGCTTTGTTAGTCTCTCTTGATAATGCCTTTATGCTGTATGATGTCAACACAGCAAAATCCTATTTGAATTTTGTAGTTCAACTCTCAAGTGGAGAGACCTCAATGAAACCCCTTTTGGAACAGACAGTGGCGCTGATGAAAAAGCTGGCTTGTGATGAGCGTCAGCTTCAAGGCCTAAAATATCTATTTGGTTTTCTTGGATCCATGGTTAGTGATTTCGGGTCTAATAATATCACTTCTGCAAAGTCAGTCGAAAAGCCTTCACGTAGGGGTGGTTCTGGGCTAGGGCAGACGGCGTCAAGGTCTTTGGGTTCAAGGAAACATCCTGATACGTTGCTTCTTTCTTCTAATCAAGAAGGTGTATCTGCATCTCTCGATGGTGATGCAACTTCAGCTGATGAAGACGAAGATGATGGCACTTCGGATGGTGAGGTGGGTAGCATGGACAAGGACGAATTTGATGATGGTAACAGTGAAAGGGCTCTTGCTTCTAAAGTTTGTACATTTACATCTAGTGGCAGCAATTTTATGGAACAGCACTGGTATTTCTGTTACACATGTGATCTAACCGTGTCAAAAGGCTGCTGTTCTGTGTGTGCAAAAGTTTGTCATCGTGGGCATCGTGTTGTCTACTCCCGATCAAGTCGGTTTTTTTGTGACTGTGGAGCAGGGGGTGTACGAGGTAGCAGTTGCCAGTGTTTGAAGCCTAGGAAATTTATTGGAGGTAACAGCGCGCCCACCCGTAATTCTGGTAATCTTCATTCGTTTCTACCATTCACTGAGGAAGGGGATCAGCTGCCTGACAGTGAGTCGGATGTGGATGATGATGGTTCATTGGACATGGATAACTCTGTCAGATTATCTTTTCCAAGGGAAATACAAGAGGCGATGCCATCAATGATAAAAGGACTTGATGTTGAAGATCGGGTGCTTGAACTTTGCTCCTTGTTATTGCCATCTGTAACAACCCGACGAGACTCCAACCTTTCCAAGGATAAGAATATTTCACTCGGTGAAGACAAAGTGCTGAGTTTCAGCACTGATCTTCTACAGTTGAAGAAGGCATATAAAAGTGGCTCCTTAGATCTAAAGATTAAGGCAGATTATTCAAATGCGAAGGAACTTAAATCCCATTTAGCTAGTGGTTCACTTGTGAAATCTTTGCTTAGTGTCAGTACTCGAGGCCGGCTTGCTGTTGGAGAGGGTGATAAAGTTGCTATATTTGATGTTGGCCAGCTGATTGGACAGGCCACTATTGCACCTGTTACTGCTGACAAGGCTAATGTGAAGCCTCTGTCAAAGAATGTTGTTCGGTTTGAGATTGTACATCTTGCTTTTAACCCATTGGTTGAGAATTATCTTGCTGTGGCAGGCTATGAAGATTGCCAGGTTCTTACTGTAAGTCATCGTGGCGAGGTCACTGATCGTCTGGCCATTGAACTTGCACTTCAAGGTGCCTATATTAGGCGTATAGAATGGGTTCCTGGATCTCAAGTGCAGCTTATGGTGGTCACCAACAGATTTGTTAAAATATATGATCTCTCTCAGGATAATATCAGTCCCATGCATTACATCACATTGCAGGAAGACACAATTGTAGATGCAACACTTGCTGTGGTATCCCAAGGACGAGTTTTCCTTCTAGTCCTCTCTGAACTTGGTTGCATATTCAGGCTAGAATTGTCGAATGAAGGAAATGCAGGTGCAAAAATATTAAAAGAAATTGTGGAAACCCCAGGCAGGGAAACACATCCAAAGGGTTCCTCTTTGTACTTCTCATCAACTTACAAGCTACTATTTGCATCATATCAAGATGGAACAACCTTAGTAGGGAGGCTCAATCATGGTGCTTTATCTCTATCTGAGATATCTGCCGTTTATGAGGATGAACATGATGGTAAGCATCATCCTGCTGGGTTGCATCGTTTTAAGGAGTTGCTTGCTGGCAGTGGGTTATTTGTTTGCTTCTCAAGTGTAAAATCCAATGCTGCCCTGACTGTTTCAATTGGAGAACATGAAGTCCTTGCACAGAACATGCGGAATGGAGTGTATTCAACCTCAGTTTTGGTGGGTATAACAGCATATAAGCCTTTATCCAAAGACAAAATTCACTGTCTTGTATTGCATGATGATGGTAGTCTTCAGATATATACACATGTTCCTGTTGGGGTTGAAGCTGGTGCAAATGTGATCCCAGATAAAGTTAAGAAGTTAGGATCTGACATTCTTAACAGTAAAGCTTATGCTAGTTTGAAGCCAGAGTTCCCACTTGATTTTTTTGAGAAAACAGTGTGCATAACGTCTGATGTTAAATTAAGTGGCTATGCCATCAGAAATGGGGACTCTGAAGGTGCAAAGCAGAGCTTATCATCAGAAGATGGATTTCTTGAAAGTCCAACACCTGCCGGTTTCAAGGTACTTGTTTGTTACTATGCTATGTTAATCTTTCTACACTACTTTCTTTTTACAAGTTAAAATCGTAAAAAATCTACTGTCTTTCTTTTTACCAGTATGTTAACATTGTTGCTAACATTCTGTTGATATCTGATGTTGTTTTTTGTTTTTACAGGTTACTGTTTCCAATTTGAACCCTGACATAGTCATGGTTGGATTCCGTGTCCATGTGGGAAATACATCAGAAAATCATATACCTTCAGATATAACTATTTTTCAGAGAGTTATGAAACTAGATGAGGGCATGAGGTCTTGGTATGACATCCCGTTTACGGTTGCAGAATCGCTTCTTGCTGATGAAAAAATTACAATATCAATAGGACCAACCTTTAATAGAGCAACTTTACCCAGAATAGACACCTTGGAGATTTATGGTCGAGCAAAGGAAGAGTTTGGTTGGAAGGAAAGATGGATGCAGTACTGGACATGGAGGCTTGTGTGCTTGGTGGAAGTTCTTGGGTTGCAGGCTCTGGGAAGAAGCGTCGTACTGGTCAAGCCGCACCTATTGACGAGCAAGTTGTTGCGGATGGACTCAACCTTTTATCAAGGTTATATGCATTATGCAAGCCACAGGGATGTTCAACTGTGGAGGAAGTCAAATCAGAGCTCAGCAAATTGAAGTGCAAGCAGTTGTTGGAAACGATTTTTGAAAACGACAGGTAACCATTGTTGCAGGCTGGCACATGTCGTGTTCTTCAGGCCGTGTTCCCTAAAAAAGAGATATATTATCAAGTATATACCAATTCATTCACTTTTATG
>JAYDZM010184706.1:0-10100 GCA_034509245.1 Artemisia ludoviciana
ATAGTTTTGAAGTTGAGGTGGTTCAGTCTCTTGTGCCACAGCCAGTTGACTTCAGTACTGGCCTTTGAGACTAGGCACGTCTCTTCTGCACAATCTTCCCAGGAGACTACATACAAGTTTCCTTGTCTGACTCCCTTCAGTACCACCTTCTTCATTGAGTTCTTCACTGAGAACTCATCCCTCTTGATCTTGACAGAGAATCCGCTGTCACAAAATTGACTCACAGACAAGAGATTATGTTTAAGACCAGAAACATAGCTAACGTTAGAAATACAAGCGTTACCCATGTTTAATACACCATATCCCTTTGTCTCTCCAAGAGAGTTGTCTCCAAAGGCTACTTTGGAACCTTTCTTCTCGACGTACTGAGTCAGATGAGCTTTGACTCCAGTCATGTGTTTTGAGCAACCGCTGTCGAGATACCATGTAGACTTTGGTGCAATCACTTCTTCTTTCTTTTTATTCTTTCTCTTGTTTTTGACCTGCAAGAAAGAAGTGATTTAGGTACCCATTTAAAATTTGGGTCCTTGTTGGTTAGCTGTTCCTTTTGGAACCCAGATTTGCCGAATGGTGCGAGCTGAAGTTGGAGAGATGATCCTTCTCTGTTGGCTCGTAGATGCTTTAGCTTCATTTCTCTTCTTGGCATCTTTAGGAACACCTCTCTGTTCCTTCTTCTTCAGCTTCTCATTTTTATCAGGTCGCTTTCGGTTGACTGGCCTGTAGTAGAGATCAGTATGATGATGATCTCTGTGAAACTGAGGTTGTTTCTGGAAGGAGTGACGTTTCCAGACTTGATGAGTGTATCTTTGAGATTGATACAGTCTGGATGTCTCCTCTTTTCTTCTATACTGAGGTTTTTCAAACTGACTAGGGTTCAGTTTGTGATTTCTCCTTCCATGCTGATGTCTTACAAACTGATTGGAATTCAGTTTGTGAGTCTTCTTTGCAGACTGAACCGATTTCAGTCTTTGGCTATCAGCTTCAGCTCTATACTGAACTGGTCTCAGTTTCTTGTGTTCAGCTCGGTGTCCATACTGAGCTTTGACTTGGTTTGCCCTTGAGTAGGCAAACTGTTTTGAAGAGCCCTCCACCTTCTTCCAAGGTTGGCTAGGCTTCTTTGTTGGATAATTGACCTTCCACGGAGGTCGTTTTGAACATTGATAGGTCTGTGGAGGTGGCACATTTCTGTGTGCACTCTTCCTTCTCTTCTCGTCTTCGACCTTGTTCCAATCGACGGATTCGTCTTCAGAGACGTCTTCAATGTTGGGCTGATCTTCCATGATCTTCTTCCCTTTCTCCTTAGCTGTCAGCTTCCCGGCTACAGCTTCTATGATGTTAGACTTCTTAAGATGATCGTTGATGGGGGATAGTCTCATTGTTTCCTTGACGTACTGCTCTAGCTTCTGGTTCAGTCTGGCAGCTACATGCTTAGCTTCCAAAAGTTCAGTTTGGCAGCAACCAAGTTCAGCTTTGGTCTCGTCAAGAAGAAGCTGAATTGTAGACTTCTCTTTCTTTAAAAGACTGATCATCTTTTCCTTCTCCATTATCTCCATGATGAACTCATCGAGTCCATTCTCATCTGGAGCGTTTGTTCTGATCTTCTTCAGCTCTTTCTGAGCTTCAGCTCTTTCTGCCATCAGTCCCTCATTTTCCTTGAGCTGATTCTCGTATAGGACTTTCAGGACCTTGTAGTCACACATCACTTCCTCGATCTCGTCGAGTTCAAATGATGATTCGTCTGATGATGACTCCTCACCTGCCATGAGAGATACATCAGTATAAGCAGAGCTGAATTTAGAATTTACCTCAGAGTCATCGATGCCGTTGTCGTAGTTATCGATGTCTCTGGCCATCAGCGCTTGACTCTCATCACTTGAGCTGGTTGAATTGCTTGAGGTTGAAGTTGAGGTAGAACTGGAGTCTTCAGCTTCGTCAGCCACCATGGCTTTCTTCTTTTTCTCAAACTTCTTATCTCTTTTAGCTCTGAGAGCTTTTCTTTCAGCATGGCTGATCTCAGGACACTCAGTCTTGTAGTGCCCCTTCTTTCCACATCCAAAGCACTCTACGTCTCGAGTGTCAGTGCTGGATGCCCGCTTGTCTTCAGCTCGATCTCTGGAGTATTTAGGCTGATACTCCTTTCCTTTGAAGTTCTTCTTTCTGAATTTGTTGAACTTCTTCATTCTTGATTCAAGCTTGTTGAATCGTTCAGTCATCAGTGCATACTGAGACTGGAGATCTTCTGAAGTTTCGACCTTCTCTTTGCCAGGTCGTCTGGTTTCCTTTGATGCAGCTTTCAGTGCTGCTCCCTTCGATGCTTGAGGCGCATCTTCATCAGAGGCTACAGCTTTGATGGATTCCCTCATTCTCCGAATGTCGAATTCGTTAGCCTTAAGATCAGAGAAGAGTTGCTCAGTGCTGAGCTTGTTGAATCCAGGCTTGTTCTGATGAGCCACGGCATACATCTGCCAATCACCAGGAGGTAGTCCTCTAAGGACTTTCAGGTTGATCTCCCTTTGAGTATACTTTTCTTTGGAGATAGCCTGAACCTCGTTCAGTATCTTGTTGAAACTGAACTCCATCTCTTCGATGGACTGACCTCTAATCATTTTGAAGGAGTCGAACTTCTGACATGCGATTGTCAGCTTGTTCTCCTTAATCTCCTCCGATCCTGCACACATCCTTTCCAGGATGTCCCACATCTCCTTTGCTGATGAACATCCCATGATCTTTGTGACAAACTTGTCTGGGACTGTTCCAGAGATGATGTTCTTGGCTAGGTTGTCTAGCTCGTCCTGCTTCCTCTCTTCAGAGGTGAAGTCTGCTTTGTCCTTAACTCTTTCCTCTATGTAAGGCTGTTCCTCCTGGCCTCCTATTCCGACTCTTGTCCTCTTCTCATAGATAACTATCGGGCCAGAAGTAATGACCTCCCACATCCTGCAGTGCTGAGCTGTGAGGTAACTGGTCAGCCTGAATCTCCATATCGGATAATTCTCAACTGAGAATGCTGGTAGCGATGAGACCCTGCTGAAGTTAGTTTCCATAGCAGTATATATATATAACAGATATATCAACCACAGGCAAGAACTGAAAGGATTTTAAAGGGATCTAGTTCAGTAACACCGGGTCAGAGACACGCTGTTCTCACGAACAACCTGCTCTGATACCAATTGTTGGGTCCCGGAGGGTGACTGAACTGGTGTATGGGGGGGGGGAATACACCAGTAGGTTCTTTTTGAAAAGGACAGATAACAAGACACACAGAGTTCAGTTTTAAAAACAGCTGAGAAACTGTGACTGAAGAATGTTCAGTCTGAATGACTTCAGTATGGGAACCTGTCGCCAAACTGAAGTCCAGAGATAGATCAGTTTCAAGTTTTAAAACAGAGAAGAGTTAGGAATCTTACTGACTATCCAAAGATTGGTCAGTTAGACTAATAACTCTTGCAGCGGAAATTTTAGATTAGTCTTGTTAAGTCACACCACAAACAGAATTAATAAGTTATGATCTTTGTTAAGTTCAGTTTGCAGAGAAAGAGAAAACAGAGTAAAGCGATAAATGCACACGGAATTTTACGTGGTTCGGAGAAACCCTCCTACTCCACGGACTGTTGATCAGGACAGTCAATGCACTAGGCTTGTGCTTACAGGTGCACAGCAAACCACTCTATCAGCTTCACTCACTGATACCAACACACTGGGTTGGGTTTCTCTGTTTCAGTTTACGGGCACTGAAACTCAGCCTAACTGTTAGCTTGCGGGTGCTAACGACCTAGTACTAAACTCACTGGGTTTAAGTACTCTTACACTCTCTTACTAGCTCTGGTAGTAAAGGGGGTGTTTAAATCTTTCCAACTAATCACAGAGAACAGACTCTCTGTGATGTGGGATTCTAAGCTTAGGATAACACTTGGTTGGCTTAGAATTCTAAGAGAATAAGAGATAAGTAACACTTCAGTTTGAATTCTCTTCTTCGACTCGCACTGGATTTGACTTAGGAAATATCTGAAAACTGGCAGGGCTTCAGCTTGTGCGTTGAGTCGGTAACCTTCAAAGGTTGGAGGAAGTCTTCTTTTTATAGGCATCTTCAAAAATAGATCCGTTGGAGGAGATCCTCTTTTCAAATCTGCCGTTGTGAGATTGAGTATCTGGAAAGACTTCTGCAGCTTGATCTTCTACCTAATCTGGATATAGCTCCAGAGGTAGGAATGATGAAGTAGGCAAGGACTTTCTCCAAAGAGGTATGGCTTCCGCGCCAAATCCGGAGATAGGACGATCTTCAAATCTTCTGCATTTAATGCTCGTTGACTTCCTTCAACGAAGAGAGATATTTGAATTCTTCAGTCCGTCTTTCATTAAACTGGTCTCCTGAGATCAGTCCGTCTTTCATTAAACTGGTCTCCTGAGATCAGTCCGTCTATTATTAAACTGATCTCTTGACTTCAGTCCGCCTTTTCTTAAAAACTGTTTCGGATACAGTTTTAGTATCTTCAAGCTGTTGACTTCAGTATATCATACTTCAGTCTCCATTCTTCAGTCGAAGAGAGAATTATTCAGCAGAAGACTTCAGTCTTCAATCTTCAGCTTCAGTCTTCAGCTTCGGTCTTCAGCTTCAGTCTTCAGCTAGCTAAAACTATTCTAAAGACCAAAACATGTAGGTCTTCAAAGACAAATTCTAAGGCATATCAGGAGGTTTTGGGATCATTAAAACATTATAACACTTTACATATATTTTCCCAACAATTTCCCCCTTTTTGATGATGCCAAAACCTACAACCAGAAACTTATAGAAAACAGAAAATATGCAACAGAAACATAAAGCATAAATAGATCAGATAAAATCAACAGAGCCTGGTCAACACGATATTGACATCAGGTTGATTGAAGAACAAAGAGCCTTTTTATAAATTACTGACAAGATATCAGTATGGATTTACAGAGCTAGATACAAAGAAAAGCAAGTAAATTACATTCTAGCACTCTGACCATACATCTTGTAAAAGCTTCTTCTGAGGGCTCTGAACGTCTCATCCTTCATATCTACTCTGATCCTTAGAACGTTGGCAAGAATGGAAAGCTCACGTTCGATCTCAGCAAAATCCACGCGATTTTCGATCATCGGTGGTGAGACGGTCTTCTGACTTGGATAAGAGATCTCCTTCACGTTGGCTTGATCTGCAGCAGCTATCAGTCTCCCGACTTCAGCATTTCTGGGATTCTGATGCAGAAACCACTTCCACGCATCAGCTTCAGCAAGCTGAGAGCGTTTGAAGTTGCCGAAAGTGTAGTACCACTTTGTGAAGATCTCTCTCTGACCTTCATACCATTCGTTCAAATCCTCTGGCACCCATTTATCAATGTGATGGAAGTTCTTTCCATGGGTGACCAGGAGGTTGCTATCTCCAAAAAGTCTCAGTTCCTGACCCGGCCGAATCTGTCGGAAGATTCTCTGATATGCTTCCGGCGTCAGAACTGGTATCCTCTGCCTTTCTGAATACAGCCTCTTCCTAGGCTGTTGCACTTCTTCTTCTCTTTGCCTCTTGGAAGGTCTCCGCGTCGTCAAAAATTCTGCGGAGACTTGAGGTAGAGGTATCTGTGACGGTGGCGGCGGTGGAACGGCAGTGTGTAGAGGGCGTCGAGCAGCTTCACTGAGTTCAGCTATGGACTGCTCAGCTGATGCCCTGAAAGTTGCCATTTCCCTAGCAATTTGTTCCTCCAATCCTTCCCCCTTTTTGGCATCATCAGATTCGCCAAGGAGAAGGGCATTGAGCTGATCCTGGAGTAAAGGAATCCTCGCTGATTGTGTTTCCAGGAGAGCAATGCGGTCTTGGAGAGGCGCGACAGCGGCCTGAACCATTGCTTCAATGTTTGCTGGATTCGTCGGCATGGCCTGAAGCTTGGCAGTCACATCTTCATAGTAGGCTCTGGCCATCCGATGATTATTGGCCTGAATCTCGTGATAGAGATCCATCTTCTCACGCATCAGAGGAATGGTGGAGGCAACGTCAGTCTCCATCTTCATATACTGACCAAATGCCTCCCTGAACGCTTGAAGCTGTTCTTCATAGGCCTCCAGCTTTGCTGTGAAGAGCATTCTCAGGCTTTGGACTGTTTGAGCCAGACGCATACAGTACAGCTGCTGTCCATGGAGCTCGTGCTGTTGTTCAGCGATTAAGGCAGCTTGAGCTTCCACCACAGCACGTAGCGTCGCCACGTCGTCAGCACCAATTCCAGGAAATGCAAAGGTGCTGGGCTTAGACTGCTTCCACGCTTTGATCTCAGCCCTTAGCCGTGGATCGTATAGATCAGCATCTTCGTCAAAATCGATGCGCTCGTCAACAGGCTCGGGCTGGAACTCGATTCCAAGGGCGGTGGAGAAGTCTGAAGTCATGGGCGCCTTGCCTTTGTCCTTTCGCGAGGAACTTTGGCGCGAGGACCCTTCAGCTTGAGGCAGTTCAGCCGCATGGACCTCAGGCTGTGGCACTTCAGCAGCCACTTCAGGTTGAGGGCCTGCAACCTCGATCTCAGCTTGTGGCATCTCAGCCACTTCTTCAGCAACAATTTCCTCTTCTTCTTCTTCTTGCTCTTCCTCCTCCTCCAGGATTTCGACCACAGGTGCCTCAGCCAAGACAGGTTCAGCCTGGGCTTCATCGGCGAAGAGTTGTACTGGAGAAGGGTCGACATAGGCGGGCCGAGACATGTGGACTTCAGCGGGAGCTGGTTGGACTTCAGGGACAGAGGAGAAGTCCAGGAAAGAGTCGGCGGCGGCCTGTTCAGCAGCATGTTGGGCCGATGCCATTGCAGCGGCGACATCTTCAGCTGGCGGAGATGGAGATTTGGCAGGCGCAGCATCAGATTGAACAGAGGGCGCCACGGGTTGAGCAGAGGGTGGTGCGGGCTGAGCGGAAGAACCCTCGACCTGATCAGAAGGAGCTGCAGGCTCAGAAAATTGAATTGGACGGCCTGCTGTTCTTCTTGATTGGGCTTCTCGGTCCTCAGTTCGCAGTTGCCATTCTATCCTGATGGCCTTCAGCTCGGGGCATCCAGCAAGCTCCTCCATAGATATGTTGAGGATGTTCTTGTGGATATCAGGGATGGCGCGTATCACCCTCGAGCTCCCTGAGCTACTGCTGCTTGACCTGTCAATGACAAAAATTTCAAATTGTGCGAGGTAATTTCGCACAATCTGTTCAGCATCATGTAGGGCATTCCACAGAGAGGGAATCCCAAACGTTTGATATAGCTCCTCCTCTTGGCGAGAGAGGGAAGACAGGGTCTCAGCGACTAGAAAGTCGTGGACCGTCTGCCATGGAGCAGTTTTGGTGTGAAGAAGGGTGTAGAGGGAAAGAACGTTCCTGTGGAGTTCAGGAAAGTCTTCTAGGCCCGGGTAGACAGATTCTACCACATTGAGGGCGGAATTCTGGGCATGAATGGCGAAGGCTGCTGCTTTACTGAGCACAGCCTCGCGTTCAACGATTTGCTGAGCCAGCGCCTTATCAGCAGCCTGCTTGCTGGGCTTTTTGCCAGTGGGGCGCTTGGGCTTTGACGCTGCTGTTGGCGTGGGGCGAACAGCAGGGGATGATTTGGGCGAGACTGAAGTGAGTTCAGTCTCGGTAGATGGAACTGAAACTGAAAGAGGTTCAGTTTCAGGAAGGGTAGGCTGTATGGGAGTGGGAGAGGGGACAGTTTCAGGGGCGGTTGTGGGAGTAGTGGAAACAGGGGTTTCCACCACAGCGACTTTCCCGGGGATGGGAACCGAGATTCTCCCACTTGGCTTCTTCGTGGTGGCCGTCGATCGATTACGACGAGGCACGGCCACCGTTGCCGGTACAGCTGGAAGCGGAGGTACAGCCGGTGCAGCGGCTTCTCTTTCCTCTGCCTCTCTCCTGACTGCTCCGAAGCGGGGCAGCTTTATCAAAACGTTGGAGGATGGCACTCCGATCAATTCTCCGGTCCAGAAGGCCGGGATAGATTTTGTGGCCTCCAAAATAATTGCAGAGACCCTGGTGCCTTGGCGAAGCACCCTGGTGGCCTTCACAGGGTTCCTCTCGCTCATGAGGAACTTCAGATAGGCCTCTTCCCAGTTGAATGGGCCATCCTTGAGCAAGGCCCCAAGTATCCTCTTCTGAGTATTGGATACTTGGTCGTTGGAGCCGGTATTCCCAAACCAGCACTTCTGCACTACTCTGGTCAGGGGCTTGTAGTCGTGCTGAAAGGCGACGACCTTCAGCAGCCCTTCCGGCATAACGCCCCCTTCCAAAACTGGGGCGATGCTGGCATTACACTCCTCCAGAGTGGCGGTTGTGGGGTCGGGCCCTTCAGAGGGCAACCCGTAGAGGCTGCGGAAAACCTTGGAGACGTTGAAGGAGATAGTCTCCTTCTCTTTCCCGTCAGCGGAGGTGCAAACAGTGACCTCTGTTAGGTAGTCACCGGTGCGAGCGCCTCTGCGCAGATTTTCGAAGAATTCCTGGACAGGGGGTCCAAGAAACTGAGATGGTGGAGAGGCAACGAACGGTAGCCAGCCGTGACGTCTCAGGACGTCTGCCACCACCTGGTGCTCTGCGAGTGTGAACTCGCTCTCCATGAACACTGGCTCGTATTGCACTGTTCTCTCAAGGCATGGGAGAGATTTCTTGTTCGCCATTGATTCTGAGTCGCTAAACTGAAAACAGAGAGTAGGGTTTTTGCTGGGAGAGAGAGGGTAAATTGAGAGTAAAATTTCTAAGTATGGAAAATAGATTGAGTAATGTGAAGAATCAGATTGTGATGGGAAGTTTTGTTGAAAATTGAATCACTTTACTGTAGAATAGGAAACGTCAGAGGCAGTTTTTAGGCGCTTCGAATTCGCGCTTAACCGCAATAAATGATTTTTGAAATCCGCATTAAATGCATATGACGTTTTATGATTATTACTCTCTCTCCTGCGAAACTGAACAATATAATTAAGTAAGAAACTATAGATCAGGTTACTTACAGGTTGACTGAACTTTGTAGTCAGTCAATACCTCAGTATGGAAGTTCAGTTTTGTTCCCCCTCAGCTTGTTCCCCCTCAGTTTGAGGGTCAGTATGAGACGAACTTCAGTATGGAAGTAATCTTCAGTTTTCTTCCAATCTTGATCTCCGGTCCTTCAGTCTCTCCTGAACATCAGTTTCCTTCCTCAGGATTGAGCAATCCTAGTCTTCCACAAAGGTCAAGAAACCTTTCTTCTGGCAATGCCTTCGTCAGAATATCAGCTCGTTGAATAAGAGTATGGATCTTTTCAACTTGAATGTCCTTCTTCTCCACGTGATCTCGAATGAAGTGATGACGTACTTCCACGTGTTTGCATCTGGTGTGAAGGACTGGATTCTGAGAAATTGCGATAGCACTTGAACTATCACAGTACAGAGGTACTTCAGTTTCCTCGATCTCATAATCCTTGAGCTGTTGTACAAGCCATAGAAGCTGAGAGCAACAGCTTCCTGCAGCTATGTATTCTGCTTCCGTTGTTGAGGTAGCTACTGAAGTCTGCTTCTTTGAAAACCAGGAAATCAGTTTGTGTCCAAGAAACTGACATGTTCCAGAAGTAGACTTTCTATCAATTTTGCATCCTGCAAAATCTGAATCTGAGTAGCCTGATAACTTGAGATCATCATCAGCTGGATACCAAATCCCCATGTTTGGTGTACCCTTGAGATATCTCAGTATCCTTTTTGCAGCATCTAAGTGAGCTTCTTTAGGATCAGACTGAAATCTAGCACAGACTCCAACTGCAAAAGCAATGTCAGGTCGACTTGCTGTGAGATATAGAAGTGATCCTATGATCTCTCTGTACTTTGTCTGATCTACAGCTTTTCCTTCAGTCTCTGCATCTACCTTCCAATTTGTATTCATTGGGATCTTCACACTCTTCATATGCTGAACACCAAACTTGTTAACCAGTTCCTTGGTGTACTTAGACTGATTGATGAAGATTCCTTCAGCTGATTGCTTCACTTGAAGTCCTAAGAAGAAATTCATTTCTCCCATCATGGACATCTGAAATTTGTTCGTCATGATGTCAGAAAACCGTTTGCACAGTTTTTCTGATCTAGAGCCAAAGATGATATCATCGACATATAT
>JAYDZM010187577.1:0-10068 GCA_034509245.1 Artemisia ludoviciana
AAAAAAAAAAAAAAAAAAAAAAAAAAAAAAAAAAAAATCTTGTAGATACTTACTTGAAGCTATTGGTAGGAGTTGACCCAACCAACTTTATTACTCCGTCCACGGGCTCTTGACAATAATCTTCACTCTTAAGTGACAACAAAACTTTCCTTTTACGGAAAGATGCTACTAAAACACAAGCCATCCTAGTAAACGGGCTACCATGTTGCTTGACCAGTCGATAATATAGCTTACCGGACACAAACACCACTAACCCTATTAAATTTGATGCAACACATAGGCCAAACCCCAATCCCCAACTCACGTTGTCTTCAAGATAGATGATCCCCACAAGACTAACAAGTGATCCTATATACATAGCACAAAAGAACCAATTAAAGAAAACGCCATGGTGCCTCGGCTTGTTGAATTGATCTGCACCCAATGCTGCTAAGGTATACCGTGTACCCCCCACCCCAATGCTTGCAAGAGTTAGGCTCAAGTACATGATAGCGAGCTGAGCGTTTGATGGACCAATACAATGACTCGAGCCAGTTTCACATGGTATTGGCTTTAGAGATTTGAGTGTCGTTGTTAGCGTTAAGAGTATTGTACCCACCAAGGAAACAAAACATGAAACTAAAATAACTTTGAATGGGCCAAAAAATGAGTCAGCTAATATGGCACCAAGAATTGGGAGCAAGTTCATGCTACCGTGGACAATGTTTGAGATCTGAGCAGCATTAATGCTTTTGACATTAAACTCGTCAATTAGATACACAACAATATTGCTTGACCATCCTCCGGCAGCTAGTGTCATTGCTCCCATGGTTGCTACATTGGAGTAAATAAAGGGGTTGATGAGTTATACCGATCAAACGTTGAACAAGTAACTGATACATACACTAACATTTTTAAAGAGACTAGCTTTCGTCACGGGGACTTACCTATGAGAAAAGGGAAGGTAGTCCAGCCACCTTTGGTGGTTCCACTAGATTGATGCAGTGGTTCTTCATTCATGGTTGCGACTTAGCTTGTTTTCCTTTCACCAAAAATGTGTGCAACAAATGTACGTACATTTCAGTTAATATAGGCATATATCACATGTGAGAATTATAAAAAAGGTAGGGCTATATGCCAAGCAGTGTTGCAAAAATCGGCCGAATCGGCCGATTAATCGGCGATTAATCACTAATCGGCCATGTACCTTTGAGAGATTTACAATGTAATCGGCCGATTAATCGGCCGAGTCAAGAAAATTGGCCGATTAATCGGTTAAAAATCGCTAATCGGCTATGGACCGCTTCAGTACCGATTCACAATTTTTGCAACATTGATGCCAAGTATATTAAAACATGTGGCAGTTTATTTTATTAGAAGATTAAGAACAATAATGGAAGGATTAAGGTATCATTCAGTTGTTAAACGCCCAAAACTAAATTATTGCATCTTAAATTAATATTAAGTATTCAATCAAAGATTAATTTATTTTGATTGTGATATTATCCTATTTTAACTAGACCGAAAGAAGTTAGCACATGTGTAAATTGTTTCGTTTACTATGGATAAATTGTTAGAAAATATTTACAGTAGCACGCATGGTCCAGTAGTAAAAATTATCATCAGCTAAACTGTTTACTTTTCTTTTGAGCAAAAATGGTTAGTTTGGTACGAGCTTTATACCAACTAATTGTTTTTGGAAAACTTATTCCCATTCTATGTTTGGTACATCCTTAAAGAGATTATTACATTCCAACTCTCTTAGATCGGACACTCTCATGATCTCCGATTTGATAGCAGAAGCCTGCCAGAGCTTATTTCCTTCCGCTATAAATAAGACGACAATGATTCATGTTTGGTTAAGTCATTTTCCACCGTTATTTCGTATATTATTACTCATATTTTCATCATCACATACTTACTCTCACGCTAGAGGTGATTCGTAAAGACCAAACCATGCGCATCACTTAACATATTGTTTGGAAACAATACGTTAAATGGGAGTATCCTAGTCGAGTTTCAAATAGTAAAAAGCACAAACACAACTTTTCCTTGTCGAGTTTTGATTCAAATTAGTCGAGTTTTACATAGTTAGTCAAGTTTTGCATAGTACCTATCTCGTCAATAGAGTTTTGAACAAGTACAAGATATCCTAGTCGAGTTTTGTATAGTACTGTATAGACACAAACTTTACTAGTCGAGTTTAGTATTTTTGGGTATGTTTTATGATATTTTGGGTAGTCGAGATTTCAAACCAATAAATCTCTTCGGTATGATACCAAATGTAATTCTTAGTTTTAAGTAAGATTACATTTTATATTCAGTGAAGCAAAATTTACTCAATAGTCGAGTTGTAAACTTGAGTGTGAAGTACAAACAAGTTACATAAACAAATCTGACAAAATAATCACGTTCATTGACACATTCTTACACACACATGTCATGAGAAAAGTTTCTTACGAAACAACATTTATCTAAGGAACAAACCACAAGATCTCAACCATCTATCCTCCTTTCATCCAACGGTTTAGATCAATTAGCATTTTAAATTAAAAATATACCGAAGGGCATTTTAGTCATCATCTAAAAGTAATAATACAAACTCAAATTAAACCCATTAAATCAAACACCCAGCGAACACCAAAACTATCACACCGTGATTTCAACGGCCGTCAACCACCACCACCACCACCACAGTCACAACCATCACAAACCACCATCACCGATAGTTCAAGATCCGGATCTTAACCACCAGATCTGGTCACTCAAATGGACGATTTCGGCATGTTAGCTCGCGACTTCGGATTCAAACCACAAGGCAAATCCGCTCCAATGAAATCCGATACTCGTCCATCACCATTCACAGCCGCCACGTCATCATCACCATCATCAGATATCGATTACGATTCGATTTTCAAAAGCACTGAAGGTAAAAGTAAATCAGTTAATTTTAACTCCAATTTACCTGTTTATGATAAGCCTGTGTATGATGATTTTGATGATGGTGCTGGTGGAGATATTTTTGATGGGTTGCCTGGGGTGAAAAGTAAGTCTATGGGTAATTCGAGTTCGGCGAGGCTTTACGAAGATGATAATATCTTTGCGTCAATGGGTTCGAATGTGGAGAGTAAGAAAAGTGATGGATTTGATGATTTGTTGAGTAATTTGGGGAGGAAGGAGACGGTGAAGGAGGATAATAAGGCGAGTAAGAGTTCGAGTGGTTTTGATGATTTGCTTCCTGGATTTGGAAGCTTTGGAAGCGGTGGGAATGGATCACGGAATAGGTATTGTTCGTTGATTCGAAATATTCGTTGCTTGTTTCTTAATTAGTTATTTGAAATGTGTTTGATCTTGCTTTACGTATGGATTTAGGATCGGAGTGAAATTAATAAATTGTACGAAAAATGTGGAATCTTTAGTCATTAATTATGATTGTTTGCGCTTTGCCTTTATGTGGACCGGGATATAAATTGCTACACGACAACATTGGTAGTTGCTGAAAGAATTGTATGGTAATATAATTTATAAGAGAGGATTACGTGAGGATGTAGTTGTACTAGGAGACAATTTGTATGTTGGTGTTTGTAAACCGTTAGGCTACATTTTACTTTTTGGGGTGGGTTAATTTTCGAAGTTTATGTTGTATTTTGGATTACGTATGAGCACATTGATGGATGCGTGCCTATTACGTCAATGCTTAATGATATATCATACCTTGATTTTTATTTTTATTTCCATATTTTGGCAGAGAATAAAGCCAAAACGGGTAAATGGATGAGATATTCCATGTTTGTGTTACCTGGGGAGGGCGAGCCTTTTTGACTCAGATTTACGCGGCTGGTTATCCCGTGACCGTTTTCAACTCCTGGCCACCAATAAATATGTACCAAGTGCTTTCTTATAAGCCAAGTCCCTTAACATAACCCACAAAATATAGGTTTCTGCCCCCGGCCGCACCCCGCACACGCTCACACACACAAACACAAAAGCAGTATAAGGTTAAACTTATCAATTTATCCAGACACTTAGATGGGCTTATTTTGGTAAAGTAAGCTTTTAAGCATCTTAAAACAGCTAAAACAACTACCCCTTTAGAAACTGCACATAAATTGTCTCTAGGAATACGGAGCATCAAGGTTTACTTAGAGTACCGGATGCTTGAGCGATGCCCCTTAAATACACTTTGAAGTTTAAGCAATGACCATGCATGCCATACATATGTGGAAAAACCCGAACTTTGTTTTTATTGCTTTATTGCTATATATGTTCAAAGGTTGTATGCTTGTATGTCTTTATTGAGTTACCGTAAAAACACAAGTACATGAATTTGCATCGAGTTACTATAAAAACTCAAGGACATGCATGCCCGACATTTGCTAAAAAGCTTAACTTGCTTTTGCTCTATCAATATACATATCCGAGATGGAGAAGGTATATGTTCAAAGGTTGTATGTCAGTCTGTTAGCATTAAGTTACTATGAAAACTCAAGTACATGAATTTGTGGAACAGCTAGGTGTTTAACATAACATTGGTGCCATGTGAGCAAGGCTCATCTTTCATAGGCTCTCTTGGGTTCTGATTTCCCCAGGTGGAACTGTTTGGGAACTTGGCCTAGGAGACATGGTGGATTTTGTGGTAGGAGTTTCATCTTGGCTAGGAAAAGAGAACACAAAGGCGGGCTAACTAAGTTATGTAATGTGTTTGGAGAAGTAGGACACAAAGGGGGGCTAACTTAGTTGAGGGAGTTTGATATTGAGAAACTGACGGTCATGGTTTCAATCAGTGTGTACCTAAGATACCTTTTTATACTGATTTTTTCTTTTTCTCATTATCTCTTTTGGGGCAAAAGCTTGAGGTTTTACCCAGAAATCTTATGCTATTTTATTTTTTTATATTAAAAAGCTCTAGCTGCTCACTTGCTGGTAATTAGCTATCCTCAAAATTTGTGGTTCCTGACAGGCTGACACCTAATGTTAAATGAGCTTCCAGCAAAAGTCCAAAGTCCAAACCTAATGTTGATGTAATTAGGCTGTTTAACGTTATAGCAATTAGAGTTCTCCGTATTCTGGGTAAAGATTTCTGTGTTAACATTGGTGAATTCGAGAAGTGATAATTTTGCCCATTTACATCTTAATGACCAATTTGGGTTGTGTTTTATTGTCAACGGGTCAAATATACAAATCAATAGAAGTAGTTAATGATCTGAATTTGCCCCTGCCCCTGGGATGCACTGATGCATCCCTGATTATTGCTCTTGTAGAGAAAGAGGAAGAGGAGGAATTAAAGCCTTTTTGTACCTCTTGTTAGTATACTATTTGATTTGGCATGTCAGTGTTCTTTTATAGTTTCATGGTTGTCAATCTTTATGTGTGGCACACACTGTAAACTTCTATACATGTTTGCAACTTTAACGAATCTTAACTGCAGGTAATTATATCAAGGATGTGACATGTGGACATTTCTTTTATTTTTTTCGTAAGATAGTTTCGAATACAGGATTTTCCTCTTTACAGTTTTTCCATCTTTCTAGATAAGTATATCTTAAGTGATAATTATGTATTGGTGAAAGCCAAACAAGTTGCTGATCCATAATATGATTCATTTCTCACAGATCGTATTCAGAGTCGGTGCCAGTTTCTACTGGCAGCACAAAGGTAACTTCAAGTGCAATGGACGATCCATTTGTGGTTCTAGAGTCTAAAGCTACCCCTGTCTCTTCATCCCATGGCGTTTTTGTTGACCCATTGGAAACAAATTACAAGTTCAGTAAATCTGGTAGCACAAATTCTGGAGGATCTTCAGTAAATAGGGGTATGTTTGATGACCTTGATCCCCTTCATGGATTCGGTAAGCCTGCACCTGCATTCCCAAGTGAGACTAATAACAAAGGAAAGGATCACAGTCCTCCTAAAGATGAATCACATATGGGCAGTTCAAGAAGCTCAACTCGTAGAGAGCCAACAGAGAAATCTTCTTTTATATATTCAGAGAGCCAATCACCAAAGGTGCCTGTAGAAGACTTTCAAGAATCTCAGCAAACTGTCTTTGACATGCCTCCTGTTTCTAAAAAGTCACAGAGATCTGTTCACCGAGCTGCTTCTCCACCTTCCTATACCGAGTCAAGTTCTCAAGCGGACATGTCTCCCCCATCAGACAAACATGTTCAGCAAGCGGACGATATATGGCTCACTGTGTCAGAGATACCTCTGTTCACACACCCTACCAGAGCCCCACCACCTTCAAGACCTCCCCCTCCGATACCAAGGCATGCTACACAGTCAGGAAGAGGCTATTTTGCTTCGAATACAAGACCAGCTGGGAATGATTACTCTGCTTCCCCAAAGTCTGCTAAATACTCTCAAAGTTTTAATCCGTTTCAACCTACAGCCAAGAGTCCTATGGGTTCTAGTTCTCCATTTGATGAGTTTGAGAATTTTGCTAAGGGTGGGACACCAGATAACGGTGTTGACAATAATGATGCCCAATTTGGTGAAGAGATGGATTCAAACTCGGCTGCTGCTGCCATGAAAGATGCTATGGACAGGGCTGAGGCTAAATTTAGGCATGCGAAAGAAGTAAGGGAAAGAGATAATGCAAAGGCTTCTAGAAACAAAGAATCTGTGAAACTACAGAGGGATGAAATATCTTCAGAAGACGAGGCAAATCGCCAACAGAGAGAAAGGGAAGAACAAGAGAGAGAGAAAAGTAGACTTGAAAGGGAAAAAGGTCGACAAGCTGTAGAAAGGGCAACTAGGGAAGCTCGTGAAAGAGCAGCATCTGAGGCACGTGAGAGAGCTTCTGCTGAAGCTCGGTTAAAGGCCGAAAGAGCTGCCGTTCAGAGAGCACAAGCTGAGGCCCGTGAGAGGGCAGCTATTGATGCAAAGGGAAGGGCAGAAAGAGCTGCTGCAGAAGCCAGGGAACGGGCTTCAGCAGAAGCCAGTGAGCGGGCTGCTGCAGAAGCCAGGGAAAAGGCAGCAAAGGAGAAAGCCGCTGTTGCGAAGGCTGAAGCAGATGCACGCCGTAGAGCAGAACGTATTGCTGTTGAAAGGGTCAATGCTCAGGCTAGAGAGAGAGCTGCTGCAGAAGCTCGAGATAGGGCTGCTGCTGCCGCTGCTGCCAAGATGAACCAACAAAAGAATGACAATGATCTTGAATCCTTCTTCAGTTCCCGAGCAAGCAGTGCTCCAAGACCAAGGGCAAATTCTTCTGTGAGTAGTACATGCTGTATCATATACCATAAGTATTCTGCATATAATTTGAAAGCTCATATTGTTGTACCTTTCTATCTGCAATGCAGGACCCTGCTCCTGATCCACTATCCCATAACAGACAAGGACAGCAAGGACCTCAGAGGACGTCTTCTACTGGCGTATCTTCCAATATGAAGAAAGCATCTTCCACCACCAATATTGTTGACGATCTCAGCTCAATATTTGGAGGTATACTTTTAACTATATTAATTTTGAACCCTGTATATAATTCAAGTTATTTTTGGAACTGGCTATTTTGACTATTGGCTTATGGATGGGTCAATTTGGTAATGTTCTATCTGTTAATGGATCAGTTGGTTAAATAGAATGAAAGCTAGCTAAAAAGGAGGCTGGTCGAAAGTCGCCGAAAGTGTAATATACTAATATTATTGCATAAAAAAGTTAGATAATCAGTGATGTAATGTAACCTTTGTAGTTATTAGTTACTTATAGTAGATTAAAATTTTAAGAAGTGTTTTCCGACAACCTGGCTTGACACATACCAAAAATTACCTTTTTTGAACCGAACCCATTTTGACTACGACAATCTTCCCACCTTTACTTATTCACTACTATTTGTTTCCCTATCAAAAGCTCCTCCTTCATCTGCCGGAATGTTCCAAGATGTTGAAGGTGAAACGGAAGAACGACGAAGAGCTAGACTGGAAAGACAACAACGCACTCAGGAGCGTGCGGTATGTGATTATATAGTATTTTTATTTGATTTTATTTCCATGTATGTAAGATATAGGATATAGTGAAATGATTACGTGATAAGACTTTTAGTTCTGATTTTTGAGGCTTTCATGTATAGGCTAAAGCGTTGGCAGAAAAGAATAATCGTGATCTCCAATCTCAGAGGGAACAGGAAGAAAGAAGTGTAAGTATTAGTCAGGCATTTCATTTTTTGGGTGAATCATAGATTCATAGGACTTCAACAACCTTTGCCTTGTAGACATGTATCTTCATTGCTTGAATTTTGCGGATGAGTATCACTTTTCTACTAACTGCGTCTCATATCTTGTGTTCCTCTCAGAGGATTGGTGAAACTCTGGATATTGAAATTAAGCGTTGGGCTGCTGGGAAAGAAGGAAATTTGCGTGCACTGCTATCGACATTACAATATGTATGCTCTTGGCAACTCTTGATTTATGTTCTGCTTTTTATGATTCAACAGTTGACTATTTTGACCTTATTTTATTATTCACCTTCAAGTTTTAAGTTAAAAATGTGCATTTTCATTCAAAAAATCCCAACAGGTACCCTCTAAAGTAGTGTTTGGCACAAGGATTTTTTGTGGTCTCAAAACAATTTTTGCCCATTTTTAAAGTTAGATTAGCTTTAGTTTAATGCTAGTAGTAGTTTTAGAGTAAACTTAGTTAGTTTCAAGTATTTTTAAAAGCTTTTGATTAGATTATAAAACATTTTTCTTATTAACTGTTTTTATATTAGTAGTTAGGGTAGATTTAGTTTAAGCCTTCATTAGTTGTCCTCTTTGCTTTATTTTAGTTCACAATAGGACAGTGCTAGTAGTAGTTGCTTGTACATTGACTTTCTCAAGTCAAATGACCCATTTGACCCACTTACTTAACTGTTACAACAGGTCCCAAACCCCCCTTGGACCCCTATTTTTAGTTTAGTCATCCTTAGGAATCATGCCCTAGAAATTGATATAGAGCTTCTTTGTCAGCTTGTTAATAAGGTTATATATTTGTTTTATTTTATTTATTTTTCTTGGTAACTTAATTTGGCCCAAAACTTGCCCTTCTAGGGCTGTTTCTGCATCAGTTGCCCAAGACAGCCCCCTTTGATCCAACTTCTAGTCAGGTTAGAATTAGATTTAGGTTTAGATTTTGTTTTTATTGTGAGTTTGTAGTATAGCACTCCTAAGTTTCAGCTTATCTCAGTCTTGGAAGCTTAATTGTGGCTTGTGAATGGGCTGCAAATAGTGCCCTGCACCCAACAACCCCCTTTTGACCCGTTTTTCAAGTGACCACAACTTGGTCAATATTTGATCTCTAGGCTTGAATCTTAGTGTTTTGGAATCCCTGCTAGGTTAACTTGTTAGGTGCATAGAGTGTTTGGCCTGAATTACTTGCTAGGTCACGTATTTTTGCCCCTAAACTTGCCCATTTTGGCCCATTTGCTATTGTATGCACAACAGTCACCCACCAAGCTTGTTTGATTTGGCTTCTGTTTTATCTTAACTTGTTGATTGTTGTTGTAAGTTTGTTTGTGTTGCTTGTGTTAGCCTTTGCCCTTGTGCTTATCGAGTTAACTGCTCATTTCAAAAAGATCTCAAAAACTCACTTTAGCTCTTAAAACTTTTTGAATCTGTTGGAATTTTAAACTTGGATAAGCTGGGTAAAAGCTTTTCAGGAAAAGTCATTTCACAAAAGTTGGTTGTTGTTGTTGTTGTTGTTTATACAGGTTTGCAAAAAGAAAAAAAATCAAAATAAAAATGTTTTCAAAAAGTGACCAGAGTGGGACTTGAACCCTGGTCGACAGGTTCATTCCACACAGACACTTCCATACCATCTGTGCTAGGCTTCCTTCTTGTTGTAATTTGTTTTAGTTGATTATTTAATATAGTGTTTTTTTTTTGTTTAATATCATATTCAGCTTTCTGTCTGCTTATTTTCTGCTTATTCTTCACTGCTTATTTCATTTTTTTATTTTTCCTAGGTTAGTAATTAGTTAAGTTATTTTCCTGCCAAGTTTTAGATTTTTCCTGTTTCATTTAGTATTTTTTGTAATTTAATTAGTGTAAAAGAGATTTTAATTCATAACTAATTATTAAAAACTCAAAAAAAATAATTTTCTTTTTCTTAAAATTTC
>JAYDZM010191450.1:0-16714 GCA_034509245.1 Artemisia ludoviciana
ACTTTTTTTTTAATCAACGGTAACTTTTTTTTTTTGTTTTATTCAAAAAACGCTCCAACGTTCAAATACAATAAATGCCCAACGTTCACTTTGTATCAAACCTCCGAAACGAAAATCACCGCTGACCCAAACCTTTGGAGCAAACCGCTGGGGTAGCGGCGGTGTTCCCCGGCGGTTTGGGCAAACCGTTGGCCACCCCGCTGTGGTTGCCACTACCCTTAGCAATTTATAGAAGTCATTTATAGTTTGTTGTTAATCAAGTCTGTTCTTAAGTGAAAAGCATAAGTCGGTCGTGTTTGATACCAAGTAGTTGAAGACTTGTGTGGTCTCAAAAGTGAGTTGTGTGAGTGATCTAATTTGTATACGTGAGGTGTATTTGGGTGGTGTCATTGGTCTTTTTATTACACTAAGGCCATGTTTGATAGCCTTTGAATTGAAGCATTAAGACGAGAACCTATGAATCGTTAAGAGAACATGTTATTTGATACAAATATAGGTGGCGCTGAATCAATTGGAAATGTTCTGGATCGTGCAGGGCTTAAAACATGCAAAATCATTAAGTGGTCCCATCTTTCCCTATTTCATCCTCTTTACTAGCCTAAGGCCCGGCCGTTGGCCGGCTAGCTAAAAGCTGTAATATTTTTTAAAAATATGCTAGTAATCATATTTAAATGTACTTACAAATCGTTTAAAGGAATATTAACCAAATCCTATGAAAAAAAATCCTAAAATTCCTATGCATATGTGAAAAACAGTAAATAAACATCAAATTATAGAAGTATATGTGGAAGATTTATAATTACTAATAACTAAAATAATAAATACTAAATACCAAAACTTATAAACTAACTAACCTTAAATCAACCACCTAAGTCCAAAAGGCACTACTTAAATCATCCCCAAACTTCTCAGCCCATAATCACAAACCACAAACTCAAATCCAATAGCAAAAAAAAGGTTCACAGACTTTTCCTTGACCTTGACTCGTTTGCATAGTTAGTGCAGCTATGTTTAATGTACCTTTACACAAACTCAAATGATAACATGCTGTAAAATAAAATTTCGAGAAAAAAAAAATCAAATACGATTTAGGACTTCTTTGTACACAACATTTGTTGTGTGATTACAATGGTTCCCGTCTCTGTCGCAACACAATAATTTGAGGCCCTTCTTGCTCTTTACCCTTGATACCGCAACATATAACTGTCCATGTGAAAATACCGGTCGCTCCAAAAATAGTCCAACTTTAGATAATGTTTGCCCTTGACTCTTGTTAATTGTCATGGCAAAACAAACAGATATGGGGAATTGTCTCCGGTTAAGTTGAAAAGGCATCTTCTTATCCGAAGGGCTGATATTCATTCTAGGGATAGCTACGACCATTCCTAATTTACCACCGGCTATGATCTTTGCTTCGATGTTATTTACCCCCATTCGAACAATTTGTAACCTTGTACCATTACAAAGCCCACCTCTCTGGTCTATGTTGCGCAGACACATAATTGGAGCGCCAACTTTCAAAACTAACTTATGATTAGGAATACCAGACATTTTAATTGTGTTTAAGAATTCTGTAGTATACAACGACTCATCGTAGTTGAAATCCACATCTATATCGGATACAGAATCGGAACTATAGCAAACCTTCTCCCTACCTTCCAATTTGGACATCATTCGGTCATTGATTTTGTCCACCTCTTCGTGTGTGGCCGCAAGTATAGCTCGATCTTGAAAATATTCTGGATTCCACAAATTCTCCTCCCAATTGTCGTAAGTATCTTTTATGATAGCTCCTACATGATCATCAGAATCAGGAATAAGCATATCGTCCGGGAATTCAACCTCAGCATGACCGTCATTTTTCCCACCTATTTTTCCCTCGCCTATATTCAAAATCCATTCAGCAAAATCATTTATTTCGTCTGAATCATTTGTATTTGACCCAACACGTAGCCTCATGTTTTGTGTAAGCTTCAAAACTGTACAATGCTTCCACAAATAAGACTTGTTAAGTGAAGCGTTTACCACCTCTTGCCTACTACCATTCGGAATTACAGGAAGTATTTGGCGAAAATCTCCGCCAAATACAACAACTTTACCGCCAAACACAGTATCTTCATCGTTGTTGTAATCGGATGAACATATGTCCCTCAGTGTTCTATCAAAAGCTTCATAAGCCATCTTATTGATCATTGGAGCTTCGTCCCATATTATTAGCTTTGTTTCCCTTATCAAATCAGCGAGATCTCCATCAGCTTTAATAGAACACATAGAATTTTCAACAATATTTATAGGTATAGCAAACCGGGAATGGGCTGTTCTTCCACCCTCAAGCAAAAGGGACGCAATACCACTCGAAGCAACATTTAAAACAATATTACCTTTAGACCTTAGCGCTGCAGTCAACGTCTTGTACAAAAATGTCTTACCGGTCCCTCCGTACCCATATAAGAAAAACATTCCACCACTCTTGTTTTCGCATGCATCAATAATAGTATCATAAATCCCCTTCTGCTCGTTGGTTAAACTGTTGAATAGCTTTTCATGTTGTATAATCAGTTCCGGAATATTATAATCCAATTCATCATAAATCAACCGGTTGTAACCTTCCATCGTAAACTCATCATTCGGATAAGGCATATTCACTATATTCTTTAGACTCTTTCCGCAACTTAACAGCTTTTCCTCAATGTACATTAAACATATATTGTATCGTTGGGTATCGGTTAGTTGAAGGTCTGCAATCAAGAGATAAAACACTACTAAATATAAACAATCTATGGGGATTAAATATATATGTTGTTATGAACAATATAAACGCAAAAATACCTGCATGATTCAGCTTTTTCTTTTCTACTTCTAGCACATCATCAGCTAATAGAGCCCATGTTTTCTCCCATACAACCTCAGGGCGCGACATACTGTCAGTTAGTATTAAACTTACAAAGTAATTTCGTAAGTAATCTCCCATTCCCCATTCACTTGCTTCAATCAAACCATCTATATATTCCTTGTCCTCATCCAATAATCCACGGGCGTAACATGCTTCTTTACATGTAGCATGAACCACACCTTCAGGGAACTCCCTAAAGTCTTCCCACTTTCGAGGACCTCTGACATGATTTAACAGCCTTCGGAGATAAAACACCTCGCCCCAAGAAATAGGAACGTGATGAATACGTCCAATGCTTTTACCTAATTAATTTAAAATTAGTGCCTATTAAAAGTTATGGAATTTAAAAATTATGGAGTAATATAATTGTTTGAAAATTGAAATCGTACCTTGCTTTCTTTTAGTCCAAATTTTGTTTGTTTTATTCCAAACATAGAATTTGGGAATTTCCACATACAACAACTTCCTCGCTTCCACATCATGTTCATTGAGATCCATCCAAGCTAAAAACTTGGAAGTGTTCGATGAAACCTTTTCAAGTTGGAAATCAATACTTTCCGATGGATCAAAAATAACAGATTGCTGGTTCGGAAGATGAAAAGGTAACCGTTCAACAGCGGGAGATCTGTGATGTATATCAAACTTGAAAATCCTCCATGCAGCCTCACATGAAGATAGGTACCGGCAGTCTAAGTAATCCTTAATCTCATCTTTTTCTTCATCTTCCACAGCCGCGGTAACTCTATCCGGACCCTTGTTAATATACTTAAAAAGGTATTTAATTGAACCAAATTGATTGCAATATTCTACGTTGATGTGAGCTTGGTACCTTACAAACAACAAACCGTAAAATTAATGTGGAATCATACTTAATCTAATAACAATATAATGGGTAAATAAGATGAATGATTTGTTTATGTACCTCTTCAATAACGTAGCGTTATATGGGACAACAAAGCAAGAGTCAAGTTCAGCTCCTTGTTTGCTTACAGTTCTACCATTATCGCTCCTTTTGTATATGCAATACCCACTCTCGTCAATGAAAGTGGACTCATTGAAGTGCTTAGGGAATTTCTTAGAACACTTATTATCCACCATGCACGGGCAAGTTGGATGTTCAGGACCACATGGGCCGTGCATCATAAATTCTTTAGCCAATTGGTATAGCTCGGGGTCTGACTCTTCATCTGGTATTTCAGCCGATATATATCTGTCTACATCTGCCGGCAACCTCAACTTATCATCTGATTCCAACCATACACATAAGTGACAATGAGGCAAACCACGCTTCTGAAACTCTATCGTATATACTTCTGTTTAACAATAGAAAAAATAAAAATTTGTTAATAACATAATGATACTTGTAAATATTTGCAACTATTATAATATAACATTTATATTTAAAATATATTGAATAATACCTGCTCGCACACGTCCAAAAATTTTCTTCTCTTTTATATCCTTTAACAAATGATCTAGCTTCATTTTAAAAACCCTCGTTGTAACATCTGGTCTGTCTTCAAATTTTAGTTTCCTTTTCCGAAGAAACCTTGTAATTTCCGGCCATTTCGGATTACATGTAAACGTAATAAACAAATCGGGGTATCCATAAAACTTACACATAGCCATGGCATCCATGTAGTTTTGCAACATGTAACGGGGACTACCTGTGTATGATGACGGTAATATAACTTTTGTGCCACGTTTCTTTTTTTGTTGGTTGCTTGACTCAGCTGCTTCGGCTAATCTTGAATAAGTTTCACACCTAAGTTCTTTATTTTCCCTACGCACGTATCTCATCCTTTCAGCCTCAACCATTGTATAAGCGTCAACCAAAAATTGTTGGAATAATCTTCTACCATTTAAAATTGGTGAATACACGTTTGGCCGTTCTTGAATACGGTAAGCAAACCATTCACGCATAGTCACATATTTTTTTTTACTGTCTGGCGTATCATCAGTAATTCCTTGGTGATAAATGTCCGTACGATAACCATCTTCAGCATAGGGGAACAATAGCGGATACTGTAATGGAAGGAATGAAACGTGCAACTCGCTAATTGTTTTTAGTTTGCCACTGTTTTTGTGCACAATTATGTCTCTTTCATCAGGCATAGAAGCAAAGTCTCCAACGATTAATGCTGCAACTTCGTTTGAAGTTGGGAGGTCGTATTGCCTCCCATCATGTGGGCGTCTACCTAAAAGCCTTATCTTAACATTAGACTCACCAGAAGCCAACTTAAGCCCAGCATGCCTATACTTTTGAACCAAAGGGTTGTTTAGATCCAGCATATTTTTTAAGTCTTTCGTTAGTTGCCGGTCTATGTCTTTTGATGAGGAGGAAGATGCTTTATCTCGTGAACTAATGAAAAATTACAAAATGTATATTAGAAAATGTAATCTGAATGTGTATAACGTAGGTTTATTTCAATGTATAAAAATGTGACGTACCTGACAACATTAATACGGTTTTGAACCTCATTGGCTGGATCGTATATGTAAAGTTGTCCAAACTTAGGTGGTTCACCAGGTTTTGGTAATAAATCTCCCAATACATGATTGTTTTCTCCTTGAATTCTAAAACAATATGGACCTCTTCCAGTATTAACCGTATTATCTTGCTTACCAGCCATCCATGTGAAAGCAAACATAGAGTTGTAACGACGTATGTTTTCCATAAATGCGTCACTTTTTGGGTGATCTCCTTTTAATAGACTTGTTAACAACGTTGGCGGAGTATTCTTTGCCAATGGTAGTTTAGTTTTCCCTCGACCACAACAAATAGAAAACGCATCAGCATCTTTTGCGTTATTAGAACCTCTTTTACTTTCGGCTCGCCATAATAAAGCACCACATTTGTCGCATTGATCAGACGGATCTCCAAGGTCTAAATACTCTGATAAAATGAAAATAAGTGCAGGATGTTACTTAATGATTGTAATGTATATCATAATTATAGAAAAATTAAAAAGTATTATTAAAAATACCTTTAGATATTCCTTGTATGTGTTCAGTATAACCATACTCATCGTCATATTCTTTATTGTCCAAATCAATTTGAGGTATATTTGAGACTGATTTGCCTTTTCGAAGTGTGGTTGATTCTATATGAGAATTTGTTTCTCTAATAGTAGGACTACCTATGTAATGTATACCTTTACTTATTAGCAATTGATTGAATGAATAAAACTTGCATAAAAAAATATACGACGCGTCATATAATTTAATCTCACCAATGTCGAACTGAATAGGAGTTTTGTTTTTGAATCTTGAACGTGGGTTATTCTTTGGTGCATCAACTGAAGTGTGTAATTATTGTTAAAACACTTTTATTTGATGATAATATATAGCAATTCAAAAAAAAATCTAATTCAAAGTAAAAAATAGTTACCTGTGGATGTGCATTCACTTGTGGTAATAATATGTGGTATCTCAGGTGTATAGAAATTTTGATATGAAGATCCAAAGCAACTTGTAGAAGGAGTAGCCTCACCAAGTTGAACGCTACCACTTGTATTATGAACTAATAAAGATAGACATTTTGAAAACCAAAATTGGTTATAAAGTACTAAGCCATTATATATGAAGTTGATAATATAATACGGTTTTAGTCATAGAAGGTAATGTAATTCACCTTGTGTCGAACAGGAATTTAAATTTGAAACAACTTCATGTGTTGTATATTTTGGCTGTTCAGATGGTTGTTCGGATTTGCGGGGCCTTCCTCTTGGTTTTTTAACAGTGTTTGAGGTAATCGAATGCTTACGGGGCCGTCCAGCTTTAACAATATTTGTAGTGTCTAAGTTTTTGTTGGATCCCAACAATGTACCTTATAAAACATGACATTCATATATAAGCGAAACAATGAATACAAAAAAAGTTTTAGAATGATTAATATAATGCTAATTGAATATTTTTACTTGATGTAATGTCGGACAGTGGAGATTGTTGAAAATGCGTCGTAGGAAGATGGCAATCAACATTTGACGATGTCTTTACTCGGCTTGTATTAGTGTTTGATGTGGCTACTGTTTGGTTTAAGCAAGACAATGTACCTTCAAAAAATGCGACATAACAAAATAATGTATGTATACAATTTAGGAGTATCATTAAACAAATTATAAAGTTAGTAAATTACTTGATGTAATGTCAGACAATGGAGATTGATGGAAATGAGAAGTGGGAACAGATACAACTTCATTTGACGGTGTGATTACTCGGCTTTTAGTTATTGCATGGTTTCTATTATCATTTGTTTTAACAAATTTATTTGTATTGGATATAGTTGCGGTATCAAAAGGGGGTTTACGGGGACGACCTGGTTTTCTTTTTATTGATATACTCTTTTGCGATCCACCTATAAGTGCAACATTAGCCTGGCTTGTTTGATTCATTGCTGAATTTGTTCCTACAAAATTTTTCATAGTAAGTAAGAATATAAATGACGCTTCCTAATCAAAATTGAAAGACTAAATGAATACATGTATAAAGTTAAAATTTACCTGACGTAATATCTGATAGAGGAGATCTATGAATATGGTTATTGGCATGTTTGTTCAAAACATTTGATGTTGTTGGGATGTATATAGGCTGATAATTAAGAACATAAGGCTGAGCTCGAGACGCCGGAATGTTTAGCATCGAATTAGCTGTTAAGAGCCCATTATACAACAATAAGAGACATATTGTTTTATTTTCTAAATGATCATTATTTTATATTTAACAACTTACATGCTATTGGGATTGAGCTAAAGTTTGGAGTAGCATGAATCGTTGGCTGAGAAGCAATAAGATATTGGTTATAAGGTAGTTGCTTATGCGACACGGATTGATCCAAATGTGTGAATGGCGAATCATTGTACGATAAATGTTTATTGTTGATTGATTTCTCTATCATAACAGATTTGCCTTTCTTTCTTGTGTTATTATCACATTGTGTATTCAACATGATGGGATTTAAAACCTTGTTGGAGCATATATTGGTGGAAGGATAATGTTGTTGAACATCAAACGTCTGATTAAGATGATGAGACATGTTTTCAAGATCATCATGATTTTGATTACGTGCTTGATCCGGTTGAAGAATCCTCTTCTTTCTATTCATTTGTTGATACTAAAAGTGATTTGAAAGACAATTTTGAGCTGTATGATTGATATAGCAAATCTTGTCAATGTTAAGTAACAAAATATTTAAATTTGAGTTACCATATTTTTAGCAATCACATTAATTCAAACCGTATTTTGTAACTCATTCTATCTTTGAGACATTTTCGTGGGCCCAAAAAGTTGTATTACAGATTAAAAGAATTTGACCCAAATTAAAGCCCACTAATACACACCTTACCTTCAACCGGCCCAACTTTCATCAAGTAGATATTTTTTTGACCGGGTTATATCTACCCTATTGACCTATATGATCACTTTTTTACCACTTGTCTACACAGGTCTTTTCAAACACTGAATGCAGTTGATCATCAAACCTTAGAAGATACTCAAAGGTCAAGTTCTTGGTTTTTCCTTTACTTTAAAAATTAATAGTAGTTGTTTATAGAAGTAAGTTTAATCTTATAATGCATTTTCAATGGTAGATTTCTTCTTAAGATAATGGTATGAAGGTTGTTATACTTTTCAAATGCATGAAGTTATACATATTCTGATCTACCTTCCATTATATGTTATAAACAGCTTGTGTGAATCGTGGTTATAGTAGATTAAGTAATGGTTGTTAGTTTTGAAAGTAATGCAAACCAATTATCTGTTAGGTTGCAAGGAATATTAATGGTTTAGTTGTTGGTTTTGTTGTAAGATGCATGTTTTTTTTTTTCTTAAATAAAACAAATTTTAAATGGATTAATCTTGTAATGGGAAAAGGGAAACTAACATGAGTGTTAAAAGTATGATATAGAGTTTGTTGTTGAAGATGAATGTGCATTTTGTTGTTGTAAAAGGATCCAATCAACCTATTCTATATTTATGTTGATAGATTAATTTGGATCAATAATACATGATTATTATTTATTTTGGGGATATTAAACTGATTATGTATTTGCACAATCCACGCTTTTGTAGGATAATGCCTCCAATTGAGTTTGTTGTTTGGGCGAATCACAGAACGTACCCAAAATCACAGGTAAAAATAACAAATATCAAAATTAGTTAATTGAGCATAGCAAATAATGTCATTTTATTGTTAATAGTTATCTATAGTCAGCATTTGATTATTAATCCTTAGTATGGTTTAAAACAATAGATTCATGTTTCAGGTTCTGCCTACCGTCTTTTGGGAGGGGTACACGGGGAAGAAATATGTGTACTTGATCAACTCCGGAAGGGTGCGTACAAAAGTGAAATTTGTGAAACCTGCACATGGGCCCTTCACGCTAAAAGGTATAGAATGGACTGAATTCGCCCAGCGAAATATCGGTAATACCGTTAGACTGTTACATTTCATCCAAGAAGGAGATGATACATGGTATATGACTGGATACGAAAGAAAGGGAATTGAGTTTGGAGGATACGAAGGTATAGAAGGACGTTATTCTCGGTTCCAATATCGTGTTAAGGCAGCAGCCCATAAACCTCAGGTATTACTTCATACATGCCTTTTTTTTTGTTTTTTTTTGTTTTTTTGTTTTTTTTTTTTTTTTTTTTTTTTAAAATTCTTGGTGTTTGTATCCTCTGGCATGTGCATAGCACAGTAAATCCTTGGACCATCCATGACCATGTTAGTGTATATTTGCAGGAGGTGGAGAAGGTTTTACCGTGTGTACCGCCCCCTGAACCAAAGTATCAGCTCCGAAGAACAACCTCAGCTTCTTTCTGAAAGTTAGTCGTCATGTCAACAGTTGTGTAGAGGTGTTTTATGTTTTGCTTAACATTTTCTTGCTATGAACGCCTTAAGTTTGCTATGAATTGTCTTTAGGGTATCTAAAAGCATTTCGAACAGTTTGTTGCTATGTATTGTCTGTAGGATGATCTTTTGTACATTTGATAGTGTTAATAGAATAGCTTTGGCTAACTTAACTTAAAATGTCCGTTCTTAGTTAATTAATTGATGCCTCCAACCAAAGTTGAAAAGTTGAATTCCATAAACAGCTGTGCTTGCATGGTGAACGTGCCAACTTTTTCGACACATATTTATTTATGATGAATATTGATCATGAAGATGTGATTCTTCATGGTGAAGATGCGATTCTTCTTTGTGGTGAATATTGATCATGAAGGCCATTATGATGAGTAGGTTCCAGACTTATATTTCGACACTTATTTGTTTATGATGCCAATTTTGTTTGCAATGTTAATTTTGATAAGAGGTGGTTCTTCCTCTTCTGGTACCTCAACTAATATTGAGGGTAATCACAATCAACTAGTTAACTGTAGTAAAACTTGTTGGAGAGAGTTGGGATGTGTAAGCTCTTTAAAATTGCAACAATTATATCTTTTTGTTGCTTTTCAACTTCTGATTATATCGACAACGAGAATGTGAACAACTTTAGCATTATTTTCACACAACCAAAAAGGGGCAGCATTGCAGTTTTTATATGGATACAATAGAAGACTGTACAACATTATCATTGATACCATACCCCAGACCCTGAAACACATCGGTATCTGAGTGTCGAGTTTTTGGGTGTTGAGTTAAAAGAAAAACTAAGCATTCACTAATTCCTCGAAAACGTAAAGCACACATCTAACCATGGATTTCTAAATGTTTCAAGCATATAAATCACACAAGATTCCATCTCAAACATACGACTACATGACTGAATTTTATCAAATAGAACAGCAGAAAATCCCAGAAACATAAAGGAAAGAGCAAAGAAATAAACTGTACTGAATATCTCTGCTCACAGATGGCAAGTTTCCTGTATTGGTTCAGAAACAGATACAAATTTACATCCGGTTTGAGTTCGATGTAGTAAATGCCTTTTGCATACATTTCTAGATTCAGAAGACAGCTCAAAATGCTTAAAGTATAATCTGTATCATATCTCCAAAAAATAGTTTGAACTCCAGACCTGCAAATAGTATCAAAATGGCATCACTTATAAGAAAGCGGATAGAAACTAGCAAATTTAGTATCATAATCTCCAACCAGAATTAACTTATTTTATATTTTACACTTCAAAAAGATTTAACGATATGCACGTGCATACCCACTTTTGCAAGTTCTTCGCCTGTGTAGCTATTTTCCTTTAGTATAATTTTTAAGTGATATCCATCCCCTTGTGCCCAACAAGTCCACTGGATAGGCTTTTGGCCTGGCGAGGTGTATCATATGTGCCCCATCAACCAAATTATTGTGGGTTCAAGTCCGGACAAGGTGTACGCAATAGGTGTGCGAGTATGATGCTTAAAGAAAAACTAGCCCACATAATTAATGCAAAACACCCCTTCCACATAAACCAACCAAAGTTGAGGCCTTCTGGCAGATGGGCATGGTTCACAAAAAAAGATAGCACCCTTAATTCTGAACCTCATGCCACATGGAATACTAGGCCCCACACATTGCCAGCTAAGATGATCCATGTTCAGTTGAAAACTTGATGGTGGAGAGTAAAGGTGGTAACATTGGTGCCTAGGTAGGTTGGAAAACATATCAAAGGGCTTTAAGTTAACTGCGGAATTTGTGGCATGGGCATGGCCAGGTACCGTTTACCCTCAAAACACTATTTTGGCATTTTTTTTTCCTTATTCTTTTTACAAATAACTAATGTGTTGAATATGATTGCATTTTATTACAATAATAACTATTTAAGAGGTTGTAAGCTTTAAGAAGTCACTTTGGGCAACTTTCAACTGATTCTCCTATTAGCCAAATATCTTAACTTGATCCCTGACTCATTTGAGATTTAAAAAAAGGAAAAACAAAAACAAAAAAAAAAATCGACGTGTGTGTATGCAAGCAGGTCAAGATTGTCTCCTGTAGCTGAAAGCAAAAGAAAGATAGTTAAGTAGAGTAACTTTATTACCTCTATACTTGACGAATAGTTTCAGTTTCATGAATAATTATTTGTTCATCACATTTCTCGCGTTCACTAACATCTTCTCTTTCAAAAATAAACGGAGAAGGGTGAACATCCAATTCAACAATCCCATCCTTTCTTTTCGTGTCACTGTCAAATTCATCATAATGCAAATTTTGCAAAATTTCTGGAAGTGGAATCCCATTTGAATCTGTAAATTTATGTCCCATTTCAATGTCAATCTTTTCTTTTGAGGAACGATGAACAAGATCCGAAGTTGTTGTCTCAATCCCCATTCTTTCATCTTCTAACACAAAGGCGCGAAAATTGTTGAGTGAAGGAGGGATCTTTGATAGAAAGACTTCTACAAGGTTCCAACTTATTCCCTTGTGATATGGATTCTCCTTCTTATCATATCGATATCGGAAATTTTCATATGTTGTCTGTATGAAAATATAACCAAAGATATACCAACATTAACGGTTGAATTACATATACATAAAAGAATTAAATAACAGTTGAATGATTTATAGTAAGGTGTATTTTTCGAATAACTTATATGTTATGGGACAGTTTGCCACGTTAACACAGTGCACAACTGGAGGTGTCAAATAGATGGGTTAGGTAAAATGTCACGACGGGTAATTCTTGTATGGTCAAGAAGGTTGAGTCGGGTTGGGTTGATCAACCATTTTCGTAATAAAAACTATATATATTCATATGTGTGTCTGACATGATTCTAAATACTATATTATCATGTATAATCTACTATATTTAATAAAATTATTCAGGACATTTTACACATTATAAATCCTCCATGGGAGACTTTTAATCCTTCAACCTAGTTGACAAATTTCCTATCAAGCTACTTTTTTATTCTATTTAACCTGTTTAACCCCGTTAGGGATAAAACATAACCCATTTAAACTGTTTAACCCATTTCTTTTCTAGGCTATTTTGATTTTAATTTTGCATGTTTAACCCGTTAGTTAGAGATTAAAAAAAAAAAAAAAAAAACCCAAGTTATTCTTAAGTAAATGGTTTAAAATTGGCACCTCTAAAAAAGGATAATATTACTCAGAAGTGAAGAGGCTTGCCCCTTCCACAACTAAATCGGAGTAAAAATAAATTAAAACAAGTCTTCATACAAATATTGAAGATCTTAAAAAGAAGATCACCTGGTTTGAGCAAATGAGATAAAAGTGGAAAACAGTAAGCCCACCCACAAACCAAATAGTAATGAAGCAGTAAACGATGAGGATATCTGACAAAATATCGTTTGACATAGCCTTCAAAATGCCTTCTTTGTTATGAGCGATGTGGACCCATGAATAGGAGAACACATAGATGCATAAGATGCTTGATGTCAATATAAACATGTAGAAAAACCGATAGTTACGCTGCAATGAGATGATGAATGAAAAGCATTAGTTCTTTTTTTACGAAAGTAACCATATGATAATCAAACCAAGCTTGGATCACTTTTGCATAATAAAGCTGATATTTCTACTTCAGTGTGAACAAAGGAAACTTTGGAGCAAGAAATTATACAATTTAGATATGGCAAAATGGGTGAAAACTGGTAAATTTTTGGTATGGGTTGAAATGGAAGTAAATATGTGTCTAGGTTGTCCCAACGCACTTTTTGTTGATTTTTGATGTAACTGGGTTGAATTTACCCATTCATCCCTTAAAGTACACTAGTATGAGTGTAATCTACATACTTACTAGTCCAATGCACTGACCAACCCATGGACAATGATGGTCAAATCTTTGCACACAGTTGTTGCAGATGGAGCAATGTGAAGCACGAGGAGGACGATACAGCATACATGTGTCACAATATTTGACCTTAACCGTGTGACCATTCACAAGCACTTCTTTGGTTTTTGGTAATCTCAAATGAGGAGTTCTGCCATTGACCCATTCCATCGAAGGAGTGTTCATATCAAATGCTTCTTCAGATTCAGGTGGTGCTGTGTTTCGTGGGATTACCCCTGGGTCTCTACTGGATGTCAAGAAAAGAAACAATATATCCTGTGGGCCAACAAAACAAGTGGCATATGTTACTTGAGGATCATTGAAGCCATTTAAAAAATATACAAAACTAAGATAGTATATGTGTGCTAATTGTGTGTGATTTATCTTAACCTCTCCACCATTGAGGTAAAAGTAAATAATAGAAAAATACAATAAGGGGGTGCTTGGTAGGATGTTTTTGAGGGTGTGTAATGGTAAAGGTAATGAAAAATAATGCTTGGTGCTATATAATGGAATGACCCATTACCCAAAAGTGGGTAATGGACCATTACCCAATAAATTGGGGGGAATGCTTTTTTCTCTCTTTCCCTTTCCCCACTATTATCATTATCTTTCCCTTTCCCTTTCCCGAGTTTGAACCAAGCACACCCTAAGGTAGATATCAACAACTAATAAGTATCAGATAAAATGCTTAGTGCTGTTGCTATTGATGTTTTTGTTATGTAAGCAGACATAGAAATGTATGTATATGCCTTCCTCAGTCATTGTTTACAGTAAAGAAATCCATATGCTATACATCTAGCCTGTGTGACTGGATTATTGTTTTCTCTTTTAGCTAATTGATACTTTTTCTATTTTCCAGATGCTTACAATCATCTAGACATTTATAATATATATTAAAAAAAAAAATTGTGCTAGTAGTGTTCTATATTTCATCATCCAAACGTCAAGTGCCCTTTGTTTCAATAAAATTATTTACTTCTATGTTGGAACTTGGAACAACTAGTGTTCTATCTTTCTAACCAATTGGGGTTTGATAAAGTTGAAACTTATAACATGTTAGTACGTTACAAGAGTGCTTCAACCAGAAAACAAACACAAGAGGTGACTTCTAACTTTTGGAGAACGAAATAAAATGGGCTGGTTAGATAGCGGATAGAAAGGGAGTATTTTTATGTGCAAGTCAAAACATGTAGTAGGACAGTGTAAGCATTTGAGACACTTTTGACCCGTTTAACGGTTTAACCTGTTTGACCCATTTGACCTGTTCATTTTACCCAATATTCCGGGATCTGTTTTTACTTGATATTCGTATTTACCCCTTTTGACCTGCTACCAACAAAATGCCAGACAAAGTAAACCTTATTTTATAAGATGGGTTGAAATGGCAACATCTAGTACCTGAGAGAATAATGGTGTCCCACTCATTCCTAAATAGAGTCAACTCTATTGGTATACACCACTCAGTCTCACAAGAATCTTTTTTATCAACATGGACTCAACCTTCTCCTTAATCCTTGTCACCCAAAAGCTTCTTTTGTATATCGCAATTCTAACCATATCCCAGCCTATTTGGCCACATGTCTATCTCAAAATTTACATATCTACTTCACATGGTTAAATGTTACAATATGATGTAACAAAACTTACTTCAAACCAATGATATGTTACTTATTTAAGAGGATGCACAAAGTATTAATATTTATCTCATTTTTTTACATGAACTGTCGTAGCGGTAGAAACAAAAGCAAGATTTTGCTAACCAGAATAGTGAGAACTGCGGCCACAAGAAGCACAATGTACCAGTGAAGAGTATCTTGGCCGTCTTTTTCCTTCACTTTGATGGTGTGATAAACTTTAATACAAAAGGCAACAGCAGGGCCTGCAACTAGTGCTATTGTCAAAAACAAAGAACCCACATCCGGACCAAATATCAATCGTCCCCCACAAAAGAATTTCTGGAAGCATCACAAAAAAATAACAGTTTAATTTCAAACAGCAGAAATAACAGATTTTATGATTCCAAATTTTTCATTTAAGAACTATTTAGCAAGAATCCATTCATGAATCTTAATCTTATAAAGTTAAATTTAGAACTGCAGCTCAGGGGGATTTTTTTTTCACCTGTAGATAGTTGACATACGTAGATGTGATCATATAAATCTGCGCGATCAACTGATTTGATATATTCGTGCGCAAAATAACCAACATTTCTAAAAACTATACATGATGAAAGAACACTTGATCTAACTCAAGAAACATGGTATAGTGGTACACAAATATTTATCAACTAGATATGCTTTTTACAACAATATCAGTTACCGCAGATCATTTTCTTTAAACTATAATCTAATAAACTAAACTAAGGTTTCGAATAACTATACAAGATTCAGGAACACTTGATCTAACTCAAAAAAGCAACCAGGATATAGAACTAATGTAAAAAACATTTTTCAAATACATATGCCTATTACAATCATATGAGTTATACATCACTTTCTATTAATGATATTATGTTTAATGTTAGCATTGTAAACAATTTATACTAATATCTAACAATCTACAAACTTGAACTTAAAAAATATAACAACTTACATTGCTTCCTCTCCAGACTTGAAACAATCTTTTTTGCTTTTGCTTCTCTTGTGCCATTATTATCCCAAAACTATAACTTAAACCAAACTATACTAAAAAATATAGGTTGTTTGCTTCTTATTGTGATCAACTCAAAACCCATGTAGAAAACATAAAAAAAGGACTTGAAATTTGTAGTCTTGAAGTTGAATGAATGAAAGCCCAGAAATATATTAGATGGTACTTTGAGGAAATGATATACCCATAAAGAAGAGTAGCTTATTTTTTTAAGCAAACAGCTTTTTATTACACACTGACACACATTTCAAGCCTTGAAAAACATGCGTGCCAATATTTGATCTAATTCCAAATTTCCGATGCACGAAACAATTACAAAATGATTTTCGGGTATTCTAAAAATTATTTATTAAAAATTGGAAAAGTGATTTTCGGGTCTTATCGGGTTGACCCGATAACCCGATAGCATTATTTTTTTAACCCTAACCAGACCCGATAACAC
>JAYDZM010191451.1:0-10033 GCA_034509245.1 Artemisia ludoviciana
TATTGTTAGTTGCATCTTATCTATATTTTTTGTATTTATCTTCTACTTGTGTAGTATATCAACAAAACGAATTTATAAATTTATAAATTTATAAATTAAAAAATAATAATTAAAATATTAACTAATAAGGAAATAATATTTTTTTTTGAAATACGAAAGTTTTTATTATATAAAAGATTCCAATTCCTGAAATAGGCTAATCATCTTGAAAAAAGAAAAATGTTCGAGCCATAAATATTACTGTATGTAACTCATGATACTCCGTATTAGCGATTCCTATTAACAATAGACTAAAATTATCATTCATTAATTAGTGCATGTCAGGTAATTATTAAACTAAGACGCGCAAAAGACACAAAAACACACGTCGATAAATAATTTTTCCAAGATTGAAAGCTGCAAACATTATACATATATCGCATATCATATGATAAACATGCATGCATGTACAAGCTAAGTAATTCAAACACAAAAACTTCTCGTCAAGAACACAAAAACTTTAGCTACAGACAAATCGTAATATCCTAAACGCATGCACAAGTCATTCACATATACAGTACTAAACTTGTTTTCATGTACTCATGATAAATCTTTTTCTAAACATCGTTTATTGTACATACAGTTTCTATCATATGTGGATATATAAGCTTAATTAAGCTAGAAACAAACATCTTATATCATACATAAACATGCATGCATGCACAAGTTAAACAAATACAAAGTAACTTGAAGAACAAAAAAATACCTTTGAGAAAAGAATACGTACTAGGTAAAACGAAATTGGTAAATTGGGGTTTTCTTTTGTGTCGAGTAAATGTATCAAAAAAGTAAAGTTGATAGCGGCGATGCATGGTTATTTTTATATGAGAAAAAAAAAAGTTGGTTAAAATTTGCATTTTTAATATTTTGTGAAAATAAGAAACTTGCATATACCACCCTCGTATTTATGAACTATATATTTCTCGGTTTACTATAGACTAGTACGTTAAAATTTATTCTATAGAATTTTGACTTGAAGAAACCAATCATCCTTGAAAATTAATGTTTGTAATTGGCGTACCTCTCTTGATATGTTGCGGACTTGCGTGAAGCTGATGAAGAGAGGAATCTCTTTAACTATGAAACATTTGTCCTCTGTTTGAAAATGAGGATGAAGGAATTGAGCATTGTTTATTCAATTGTTGTCAGGTTCAATTATATGGCGCAAGGTGTAGAGACTGACCAACATCGTTTTCTTGACGTACTGCAACATCGCAAAACATCTTTGGAAGCTTATTAGAAAGTGGTGGGGGTTAAACGACTACCCTCGAGACATCTTAGGACTCGCTATCTCTTCAAATCAAGGTAAAACCCATCTTTGATATGGCAGTTCTTATTACCAGCTCGACTATTTGGTGCTTTAGATATAGACGGGTTTTTGACTTGAAACCTCCATATTCACGTTTGTAATTCAAAAACAAACGTCTAAAACATATCTCTACCCAAAACCTAACTATCCTACATAAACAAACATTTGTAATTTAAAAACAAAGTCCACAATCAATATTGCTATTAGTAATTTTTTTTGAACAGCAGGATGAATTAAGAACCTAACAAGGAGCTAGGCAAACAATTACAAGGGGTTGGATAGAGCGTTACAAGGATTTGAGAGCCACTCTATCCAATTAAAAGATGCTTTACGAAGCGTATTTGAGATCCGGTTAAAAGAGTAAAGTTTGACATCATTTAGGATGAGACTTCTATTCGGTCTTGTCGAAGTAAATATTGAATCATTTCTGAAGTGCCATAGGATCCAAAGAGTGGACTGTACCACAACATCTAGCACTTTGGAGAGCTTAGGAGCAAGGTTCGAACGACTTGCAAAGGTGAGGACATCATTGATGCTATCAAGAGAGATATCTTCAATCTTCCACCATTTTAAAACCTTACACCATGTATTCTTCGCAACACAACAAAGAACCAATATATGATCTTCCGTATCTAAATCATCATCACACACTGGGCAACGAACCGAGTTAAGATCAATCCCTCGATTATCAAGATTGATTCTTGTAGGGATTCTTATATTTGCAATTCTCCATGAAGAAATATTGACTTTTATTGGCACGAGATTATTCCATCTTCTTGTTGTTTCAACAGCCAATCTAGGAGAAGAATTGACGATGAATGATCTTATACCTTTTACTATGAACGACCTAGAATTATTCACCAAGCATTCCCATTTATCCGGATCGAGAGAGAGCTGAAAATTAGAGAGTAGACTTTGTAAGTCTGCTAGTTCGAGTAAGTCCGCATCACCTCTTAATCCCCGACTCCAGGCCCACTGGAATTGCAGCCCAGGAGGTTGTATAGGCCAAAACCCGGCTGTTACCACTGAACAAAGCCCACCAGATCCAGTATCCAAATGATTCACGATGTTGGTGGGAGTGGGTACACGATCAGACACTTTGCATTGTTGATTTGTTTCAAGGCGGTAAAGCCTGGGGAATGTGTAACAAAGTGGTGAGTTCCCTACCTATTTATCGGTCCAAAAGAAAGTAGATTCCCCATTTCCAACTTTGCGTCTGAGAATAGAGTGCAAGTCAATTCCAATATCATTAAGATCTCCATTCAGCTTGGCAATTTGGAACCAAGGTCCCGATTTGCTTTTTATGGAGGAAGCATTATGAAGACCGCCTTGAGGACCATGGATAGATTTGATTTCGTTGCACCATAGAGAATCACTTTCGGTTAGAAATCTCCACCACCATTTGGCAAGCATACTTTGATCATGCACCCTTAAACTACCAATATTGAGACCCCCTTGATCAAGAGGGGCGATGACTTTGTCCCAAGCAATCCAAGCAATCTTCTTTAAATCCGAAGAACCTCCCCAAAAGAATCTTTTCCTAATACTATAGAGGTGCAATGGGAGGAGCTTATTGACCGAGTGGAACAAACAGGGATTGTAAGTTTTTATAGTATCATATAATATAGAGGTGCAATGGGCAGGTCGAGCAAGTTGGGTAATGGGTTAAAACCAGTGATTTTTTTATCAATCATGTTTCGGGTGGTTAGCCCCAAATTTTTGAATTAATATTTTTCATAAAGAACTAGTATGAAATATGATCACCGAAGCTATGTATATGATTTTAGGGTGTGTTTTTTTTGCATGATATCAAATGTACTTATTTCTTTGTCCTGTTATAGTCATTCTACTTTTTGTTTTGTACAATTGTACATTGGTATTTTATGCCAAAAAATCTGTTACTAATTATAACTCAATCGACCACTAAAAGTTAAAATTGTTTCCACTTATTAAGTCATTATATATTTATTGCCGTCAAAGGCCTGTCTTCGTTAACTTCCTTTAATTGCTGTTAATGTTTTTTAATAGGATGCTATTGAAATCAATTTCTCGTGTCCCCATGGTATGCCCGAAAGGAAAATGGGTGCTGCGATTGGGCAAGATTGTGATTTGTTGGAGGAGGTTTGTGGATGGATCAACGCAAAAGCTACGGTTCCTGTTTGGGCGAAAATGACTCCAAATATCACAGACATCACTCAGGTATACTTGTTTGATTATCGATTCTTGTAAATGGGAATTATGAGTTTTTTATGCATCTTATTATTATTATTATTATTTTTTATAAAGCTTGTCGTGTTTTTCAGACAATCATTTGAAATGTTCTTTTTTATTTATAATAGCCAGCTAGGGTGTCTCTGAAATCGGGATGCGAAGGTGTGGCTGCAATTAACACAATAATGAGTGTTATGGGCGTTAATTTGAAGACATTACATCCTGAACCTTGTGTCGAGGGGTTAGTATTTAACTATATATATATGGCAACTATTATTTTTCATGGTTTTAGAGGTGACAATTTTGACAACATATGGGTCGAGCCAAGTTATGTTTTATATTTCACGAGTCAAAGTGGGTATGATACAGTTGCCAAGCGGGTCAAAAGTTGTACCAAGTGTATATTGTATACTTTTGGGTAATCAATGTTTTTGGTCGACCCGTCCGGCTCATTTCGACCCATACCAAAACTTACTCGTTTGCCACCTGAACCCTTACCAGCAACTAAATATAAGTGTTGAAATAATATTTATCAACCATATTTGACAAACGTAATTATTTATATATAAAATAATGTTATTTTTTACTAAAGGTGTTTTGGGTCAACCTAGCCCCACCCGTACTTGATTGCTTGTTTTTACCGAGAAGCTCTTGACCCATTTTTACGTGTATGGTGCCTCATCAGATATTCGACTCCGGGAGGCTATTCCTCGAAAGCTGTCCATCCAATCGCACTTACAAAAGTAATGAGTATTGCACAAATGATGAAGAAGGAATTTCCAAACCAAGACTTGTCTCTTTCTGGAATTGGAGGTGTTGAAACCGGTGGTGATGCTGCTGAGTTCATTCTTCTTGGTGCAAATACCGTTCAGGTTTGTTTAATCTGTTTTACCAAAATAATATATTGATCATTTTCAGTGAAGCTATACTATGATTTGCATTATACGTACTTGTGGCCCCCTTGTTTATAATGGGTCAAACTTGTTAAACTTACTATTTAGCGAATAGAAGAAACAGGTCGGAGGTTTAAAAGGTCACACAAAGCATATTCAAAAGTTTTTACAACCTTCTCTGCTAGTATTACTTTATCCAAATAAAACTTGACCATTGTTTCTCTTATAGTTTTTGTAGTAAATAAATAGACCATTAATGTTTAGTCGACCCGATCTGTTTTGCTGACATGGCATGGCATAACCTTAGAGTTGGTAAAATGCTAAAAGGGGTAGGTTAGGTAACGGGCCAAAACTGGTAAATTTTGGTAAAACTTATTGTTCAAAACTTGTGATTACAAAAGTATTTATTTATTTTTTTAAAAACCCCTTTGACCCGTTCAGATAACTCAGTTCATGTATTGATTTGTGATTGTAGGTATGCACGGGTGTGATGATGTATGGATACGATCTAGTATCAAAACTTTGTGATGAGCTCAAAGACTTCATGAGAACTCACAACTTTGCAACCATAGAAGAATTTAGAGGGTATGCATTCGGAAACCCCAAATTCTTTTCTTATAAAGTCATAAACCAAGTAAACAAGTTTCTGTTTCTTTTCTTAACTAAATGATTTTACACAGAGCATCACTTCAATATTTCACTACACACACGGAGCTCGTGAGAATACAACAAGAAGCGATTAAGGAACGAAGGGCGATCAAGAAAGGACTTGCAAATGATAAAGATTGGACTGGTGATGGTTTCGTGAAAGAAAGCGAAAGTATGGTGTCTAACTGATGATCAAACTATTTAAATATTTACCAAAATAAAGTTGTTTCTTTTTTACTTCAAAAAAGTTAACTTTGGTATTGCAATGTTTTCTTTTATGGACAAATTTCATGTAAAGTTGAACAAATAACTGTTGCAAATAAAGTGTTTGTGTTCATAAGGGTTAAAAGCTTATCTATTTATGTTGTTGTTTTAGTAACTTGCACATTATTTATTTACTTGATCTCTTTTGGTGATGCATATATTTGGATTTAACTGATGCTTTAGTTAAAACCAACTAAGCGTTTTTTGCTATTTACTTAATCTGTTACTACGTCGGTTTCAAATTAAATGTTCATTTGACGCATTCGTTCACCTTAACGGAGTAAAATGATAACGTAAAATTCCTTTTAGCAACTGGTTCGATAAATTTAACCAAAATATGAATGCCAACTGAACATTACGACAGAACAGGTTAGATATCTGCTCCATAAAATGTTTGGTAGAAACTAGAAATTCTGTATTGTCGTTTATGACGTTTAGCAACTCTTGAATGCATACCTTTCAACTAAAACCGTCGTAGCTTTTTTGTTCTTTCTTAAAAATGTCAACGGGATGAAACCCACCATGACCTTAACAACCAACATAAAACAGTAACCAAACAGTTCCTAGTATAAAATCGTACAACAAAATGTAGAGCCGATTGTCGAAGATGCCCAAAAAAGTTATACCATCACAAGCTGTGAAAACCATGACACTTACCGACCCACAACCTTAACAAAATTGACCTTCCCACCATCACCTGAAACTCAACCACGACACTGACAATCAAACTCCACAACGACACCACTAATCTAAAAGGACCCTTCAACTACGACCCGCCGATCTAAACCACAAAACCACAAACCTGAACCAAAAAACATTTGCCAGCCCCTGACCTTTACAGCCACCGGAAAAATATACCACCACAAGAACAACATTTGAGAACCACAACCAACATGAGCCGAAGTTATATTATAATGCAATGAAGAAATTAGAAACATTTAATGACCGTACAGATCGTGTGCTAGCAAGCGGAAAATTGAGGAAAGAAGGATCATTGAGGAAAATTGAGTTTGGGACATGATGCATTAACGCACCTGTTGCTTTAAAACAACCAATACTCCACACTATATAGTTCATATTCCCCCTTTAACCCATCCGATCATCTTAGCCTATAAAACGAGGTAACCACGATATTAAATTATATATTAGCTAGTATAAACTTACAGAAAACCATCTTGAAGCATTAAAAAGGATTTATAAATCTCGTCAATGATTCATTATCATGTTACAAGAGGGGCACAAAGACACCACTTTAATTTCCAGTTCCATTACCTTTGTAATTTAGGAAGATTAGAGAATGCCGAACTGATTTAGTGGGTTTCTTGTTCAAGTGATGGTTTACTAAGAAAAAGAGCTAGCCAAACACTCCATATACAGTATATATTAGACACGAAACATTACTATTGCGAATAATTTCGTTAAGTAAAAAAATTTGGTCCGGTAGTTGGCATGGGCCTTTCTGCAGTTACATTTTTAGCTAGAATAAAAATAACGTATGTGACAATGGCATCAAGTGATTAGCTGAAAGACAGTCCATTATGGGATCGGGCAAACAAAGCATGGGATTATTTGGTATGGCAGAATATCAACCAAAAAAAGCTATAACACAATAACAGACCGTATGCGCTTATTATGATATATTGTATCAGTTGTATCTAAACACAACTAAGAACAATATATGAACTAAAGATCCTGCATATTTGAGATCGGCGTTAACTAATTATTGCTATTCTCATATGCTGTGTTTGACATTGATTTTGCTCGTTTGGTTATGGTACAAATATTTTAAACTTGTACTATCCATGTTTATATGCAGCCCATCAACCAAAAAACTGTGGTGACTAAGTAGAATTTCCTAAGTTCCTATGATACTTTTTTTTGAACGGCACAAATTGCATTAAAAAGCTACTAGTAAGGCACTAGAAGCTGAAAGAGTACAAATACAATCTAGAAATAAACCTAACTACACATTCTAGATTCCTCCCAAGGCTTTAACTGCGAGGTCTGCAAAAAGGATGAAAAAACTCTTGCCAATTACAGATAACCGAGACAAGAGAAAAATCCCCACTCACGGAGGCCGAGCCACCGGTTTTCACTCCGCGGTGTTTTTGATGCAGTCCCATACAAGCCCCGGGGAAAAGTTACAAGAAGCAAAGACAAATTGACAAATGATCCAGAAGCTTTATCCAAAAGCTTGTTTTACAGCAAGTTCACCATTCAGATATCCGTCTTCATAGAAACTTTCTAGTTCTTTCCATCTCGTCTTTTCATGTAAATAGACACTATCCAGTCTTTTAGACATTTGCAGTGCAACTGTTAGTTAACACAGTTAAAAATTGATTTAGAAATCACATCAGCAGGAGCATCACAAGAGATTAAGAGAAAACAAGAATTTTTACCAGTTCATTGTCTTGTTGCAGAGTTGTGTGTCTACTGTGCGCTTTCTCTGAATCCACGTCTTGGACGCCAAGGCTTTGGAGGCTCAATGTGAGAAGAGAAGGAAACGACAATAGCAGTGAGATTATCGCTTGTGTGTAGGCGTAGCGCTTGATTAATGAGTTCTGTAGCACACCGTTGAGGGTCATTGTGTTGCATTAGTTGTTTCCGAACAAGGCTCACTGCTTCTTCATTTGACATAACATCCCAGATCCCGTCACATCCAATTATCATAAATTCATCATCCTTGGTCAACACCATTTGTGTCATTTCCGGTTCAGCAATCAGAGGTGATTCTGATTTCATGCATCTGTCTCCAAGGGCTCGTGTCACAGCAAGTTCGCCATTCAGGTACCCATCTTCAAAGTAACCGCCTAGTTCCTCCACTCTCTTCTTTTCTAGTAAATTAGACGGTCTGTGGTCGTTAGACATTTGCTTTGCAACTCCTTTCCTAGAAATAACCACACGGCAGTCTCCAGCGTTTGATATCAATAAATGCCTCCCGAGTACTAAAACAGTTAAAGCCGTGGTTCCACAATAATCACTAATACTGCATTCTTCTTTCAGATTTTGGTCAGCTTGTAAAAACGCTTTGCAATGGCAGTCTTGTAACTCTTTTAAGAACAATTCATCTACTGATCCATCTAATGTTGTTGCTTTTGGTAGATCAGAACTCTCAAAGAATAATCTCATGGCATGTTCTTTGACATATGATGCTGCTTCAGCCCCTCCATGACCATCAAAAACAGCATAAAACGAACTCGGGAGATTAGCCCACTTGTAAACATCATCACCGAGATGCTTAGCTACATCATCAATATGGATGTGTTGGTCCTCATTTGATCTGCGTGCTCCAATGTCCGTGTGACTTCCTGATCTTATACTTTTAGTACTGGCCGAACACTTCATTGCAGCCTATAAAGTGGAAAAATAGATAAACGTTAGTATATCCATGAACACACAATAATCAAGCAATAAACTATAAAACAAAACATATCCCTGCTTGAACAAAAAACGATAAAAACTAATTCCGTTTGATAGTTTTATTTAGGCTGATAGTAATATAAAACAGAATTAGCATATATCCACATAACACGTGATGACTAAATTATAATTCCTAGTAGTAAGTAACGTCTAGAAGATCGATTTGAGATGGTCACTCTCCTTAGACGATAACTAAACTAACAACTAAATCAAGAACCACTCTTGAACTAATTTTCTCATTATCTTCTTTCTCTTCTTTCCTCGAAAACAAATTAAAACATATATACCAATGAAGATGAAACCCACTTCTTGTTCCTACAAGCATGCATGCAACTACTTAATCAAACTAAACATGGAATCGTGGATATATCAATACTCTTCATTCATGCTCGTATCAGTAACGTACACACAATAGCAAAAATTTAAAAGAACGCAAGATTAGTTAATTATATACCAGTTTTTCAGAAATCGAGACGGCCTCGCCAAGAAGTATATTGAGTTGGAAGGTGCTTTCTTCAGCCATCTTCATCGTCATCATCCTCATCACTAGCAAAATTCGGATCAACGTCTTTCGCATTATAAAACTTATCATCAAACGCTTTCTTCATCTTCCTATCATACTCCTCCGGATCAAAATCCCCCTCTAAATCACGCACATCCAACACACAATCCTCCCCTTCCCCAATCCCCGCTATCTCCCTAAACTTCTTAAGCTTCTCATTCATCTCCTCCTTCTTCACATTCTTCAAACGCTTAATCTCCTCCGTCATCTCAATCTTCCGTTCCGCCTCCCTCTCCTTCTTACTCTCCCTTTGCCTTTGCCGAGCACTCTCAACTTTCCTCACCGACCCCTCAATTTTACGCGGATGCACCTTAAAGCTCTCGCTCTCCTCCTCCTCCTAAGCCCATCCAAACACTCCTTCCTACCCGCCTCCAGCCTCTTGTAAAAACTCTTATCCTTTTCCACGTCATCATCAGTCACATCATCAAAATGTGCCCCATTCTCCAACAACAAATTAGCATTCACATCCTTTTTCTTCTTCTTCACCTCGTTTGCTACGTCATCACCACCACTTGCCACGTCATCAAAAAAACGTCACCTCCTTATTCTTCAAAGCAGGATCATTGTTTCTTATATTGGGATCAAACTTGATGACATCACCGTCCTCGTCATCTTCACATAATGAATCGTCGTATTGTTCATGGCCGTTGTATTCGTCTTCGATTTGTTTTTTGGGTTTGAGTTCTT
>JAYDZM010192412.1:2500-5000 GCA_034509245.1 Artemisia ludoviciana
AAAAAGATAGGTTTACACTTTCGTCACTTGAATTCAAATCCCCGTCCGAACTCAAATGCGGATTGATATTTTGTTGGAAAAATCCAAGAATCCGGATTGAATTCTCGTGTCGTAAGAAAAAAAAAAAAAGAATAATCTGGGAAGAAGAAATTGTTTTTATTGGACGTGTTGATTCATATTTATTTTGACTACTTTATCATATTTTATCATATATTAATTAGATTCTATTCATTTTTATTCGACCTTCCCGGAGTTCATTCTCCGGGCAACTCCGTTTAACCGGTGGATTCCTTCCAACTCACTTCTTTTATGATCTCATTGGAAATCATATAAAGACAATTCCTATTTGATATAGCTATTTGTGCAAGTATTTTACGATTAAGAAGCAACTGTCTCTTGTACAGATCATTTATTAATCTACTATAACTATAGCATACCCCCCTTTCACGAATTGCTGCATTTATTCGAGTGATCCACAAACGACGAAAATTTATTTTTTGCCTATCCCTATCCCGATGAGCCGAAACCAAAGCTCTTATTTTTTGTTGAGTAATAGTTCGAGTAAGTCTTGAATGAGCCCCCCGAAAGCTTGATGCAAATAAACGAATTTTTGTTCTACGTCTCCGAGCGATATATCCCCGTCTAATTCTGGTCATTGAATAAATGAAACTTTAACGAATAACTAATAGATTTCCTTTCTTTCAGTTATTCTTTTGCCCCTTTCCTAGTATATTAATAACAAAACGGATTTTTCCAATGTATAAACTAAAAATTCCAATGGCTTTGGCTACTATAACCTTCCCAACCACGATTTTTTATTTTTTCTAGGCATTTCACCTCGAAATACGAAATTGTACTTAAAAAATAGCAAGGATAAAGAAATAGTGGATTCCATCGTTTCTATGGTTACTTCTTAAACGGTGAGGTCTTCTCTATACACCGGAGCCTTTACTTCATTTAATCAATGTTATTGCTAACTTGTATAGTTCACATTCTTCGGCTCTACCCATGAATTATCCAGTAATAGGTCTTTCACAACGAGCTCTACCTATACAGTAACGGTATTTAATTATGAAAGTTGGCTGGGTAGCTGACCCTGTTAGTCCGTTCTTGCAAGAGGCGTCTAGGTTAACTAAGATTTCCTCCGCTTAATGGATAACCATTTGCTACCAATGGAGAATTGCTTCTCATCTTGAATTGAGGTGAGTGGTTTTACACCAATAGAAACCATAAATTTCATACACAATAAAAGGGATATGATCCATTTTCTTATTTTTAGATAGTAAATGTAGTTCGTTTTTCCCTTCTATCCTATTTGATCATTGATATTTGAACATTGTCCTCTTTCCTTTGTTCTAGTTCATGATCTGAACGAGTCGCACATACACCCTAGTACATGTTCCTCGACGCTGAGGGCATCCCCGAAGCGCGGGGGATTTTGTGACATTTCTAATTGGCTGTCTTGTATTTCTAATAAGTTGTTTAATCGTTGGCATGTTGAATCATATACATAATGGACTGGTTTAGATCGATCCTAACCGGATGATTATGAATTACAATTACAATAGTAAATAAAAATCATAGAATATTAAACTCGGCAGGGTGAATTTTAAATCACGACTTGACGTGAAATTGAAATAAAGGCTATTCTCATTCAACCGCTACAAGATCAACAATTCCATAAGCTTGGGCTTCTGTTGCTGACATAAAAACATCTCTTTCCATGTCTTCGGATACAACCCATAAAGGTTTGCCCGTTCTTTGTACATAAACCCTTGTCAGGGTTTCACGTAGTTTCAGCAGTTCTCCCACTTCCAGGATGAATTCTCCCGTTGCTACTTCAGAAAAAGAACCAGCAGGTTGATGGATCATTACCCTGATGATATAAGATAATAAAAAGTTTCTCTATTTCGCACGATGAGGGGAAGATAAAAGAAAGATAAAAGAATAACAAGAAAAAAGATAAAATCGAACAACCGTACGGGCATTATGCATTGCATACGGCTCTACAATAAAATTGACCCTTACCTTCAAAAAATAGGATCGATTAGACCCCGATCGGTAAATGATCAACTTACCACCCTTCCTTTCGGAGGAATTCAAAAATACTATGATGGCTCCGTTGCTTTATATATTTATTATATTTTTTTGTCTGTGATTTGTCTGTCATTCAGCAATCCCAAAGTTGCTTTTTTGATCAAATAAACTAATGAAAAAAGAATTTTTTTTTTTCGCTCTATACTATAAATATTGTTAAGAGACCTCTGGTGTGAAAAAAAGTTTGTGACGCTGAACTGGACTTCCAATAATAAAATAGGAAATACCTTTTTCTCATATTACTCTCTCGATACATAATCTAATGTTTTGAAAACAGAATTTCTTATATCGAATTCAAAGTGCCATGCTATTATTACTTAATATTCATATTTCATATGGCGAAGGCATAGTCTTCTTTTTTCTCTCAAATAAAAGCCTCATTGGCGCCAAGCGTGAGGGAATG
>JAYDZM010195301.1:0-10021 GCA_034509245.1 Artemisia ludoviciana
CCAAAAGTACCTAAAATGACAAAAGGAACGATTTAGGGCAATATTTGATCAAATAATCTCGAATTCGGGCTTAAATGGCCCCTTAAAAGTGGTTCACTTTTCGCCTCATCAACGTTCACCCATGCCTCGTTTTGACCACCGTAATTTCATTTTCTTTGCTCTGGAAATCCCCTGATCATATTGATCACTTTCCCCCTACTTACGTCATTTCTCCTCGGATGATCTCTTCCCATTCCATTATCTCGCTGTTTAAAATCTTTCCAAAGGTGATCGAGTTTTCCGGACTCCAACGCTACTTCCAGCTGTTTCTTGAGCTGTCGACAATCATTGGTGAGGTGGCCATTTTCTTTGTGGTACTCACAGTATTTGTCCATATTTTCCCTATTTGACCTTCCGATTATTGGAGGAGGTGGTGGTAGGTTTAAATGGCGCTCCGTCGCCAAGATTTCACGGGGTAGTTTGACCAATGAATCTAATCCGGATCGGTGGGTGTCATATCTGTGTGCTTCATTACGACGGTGATCGTTTCGGTTGAAGTCGCTTCGGTTGTAGTTGTTTCTGGGAGGGACGTAAGGGTAGTAGGCATCCTTTTCCTTGTAACCACCCCGACGTTCCCCTCTCAGTCTGTCCCCATAAGTTGCCTTCGCCTGCCTCTCATGTTTGAGACTCCCAAATCCCCTCTTATTCTGATCTGGGGCTTCTCCCCCTGGTAGTTCTGTACTTCGGTACGCTTTCTCTGATCGGATAAAATCGTCCACCCTTGTGAACATTTCGGTCACAGTTCTAGGAACCCTGTCAGAGAATTTTTTGGCCAAGGCCGAACATTTGTGTGCATTCATGAAATCCGAGATTTTCATGATTTCCGGCACGCCGCTGATGTAACTGGCCTCGTCTGTCCATCTCTCTTTAAAATCTGACAACGATTTGTGTGCTCTTCGGATAATTTTTGTAATTTCCGTGGGGTCCTTCGTACCTTTCCTCCGGAGAGAAAATCTGTTGATGAACTGCTCTCTCAACTCTTCCCAACTATCGATGCTATCCGGTTCCAGACGTTCAAACCACCCTCCGGCTGCCCCATCAAGGGTTTGCTGGAACATGCGACACCAAACTGGCATCGACCATTCTCCCCCGTTGGCAGCCCCAGTGAACCAAGTGAGATGGTCATTGGGATCAGTTGATCCATCATAGATCTTCATGTGAAGTGGCATAACATGACTGGATCCGGAGAACTAGACTATCCTTTGGGTAAACGGGGATCTAAGCACCTCTTTGAATGTCTTGCACAAGTCGTCGCTTGCCCCTTCATCAACTTTCTCCTTTCCATTACCTTCATTCCCTTCGTCTCCGAAGTCTAACCGAATGGGTCTAAGAAAACTTCCCCCCTGGGCGTTGTGTTGCTTGATCAACTGTGTTAGCGATGCCATTTGACTGAGAATCATTTCTTGCAAATTAGGAGAGTCGTTCGGACCACTTCTGTTGCCTTGGTCATTATTGTTATTGATTCCGCTTCCCCCAGCCTCTACCGGAGGAGTCTGATAGCAAGAGGTAAGAGGAGGAGGAGGACCAGTCATTCTAACGTTCAGGTAGATTGAATAACGGGTCTCACGGATGGCGCCAATTTGTTGAGGTAAAAACTCGAAGACCGTACGATGTGCCGTGAAGACCTTCGGCTCTTGACTCAACAATAACTCCTGAACTCCTACACACAAGAAACCACGCACGTTAGACTCGCCTTGGGGCTCGACCCAAGACCAACCTCCGGCGTGAGAATGAGTATCCGAGGGATAATAAATATAAGTAAATGATGATAGTAAATGCTATGTGAAAAGTTAGTTGCGCATCATAAATGAGGTGAGGGTATTTATACTACCTTCACCTCGATACCTGTGTTGCCTCGGGAGTAGCTGAACAGACCTAGGTTCGTCCTAGGTGATAGCTGTCAGAATTACGTGTGGTGCCCTAATCCCGCCAAATCCGGGTAGGCGGCGCGGCGGCGGTCCATGGTTTTACCCAAGGGTTAAAGGAGTAGCCTCAGGATAAAAGGAGGGTTCCATATAAATTGTTCGGCCAAGTCCTTCGGCCATAAACCGGAAGGCGAATGTACGATCCGAAGGGTACGCGCCGTTCGGACACATACGCCAACATGTCCCCCCCAGTATTGGAGTATTAGCTCCAGACTGATAGTTCAATACTTAGAGAAATCGTGCGTTCTCGTAGCCGGATGGTGTGACTTTGGTAGATGAATGGTTAAATGGGTTCTGCATGGAGCCTCTTGTTGGGCCCTTGGTAAACCAGGCCCATGGGCCGAATAAAATAATGTTATCCGTCTACAACTGGATGCCACAATCGCATGTCCACAAAGATCGGACGTCCCTCCTTCAGCCACGTAGGCGTTTCACTGTGTGACGCGACCCTTCGCGTCCTTTCATATTTTTCCCCTATATATATAAGACTTGACCTGCTCCATTTTTTACTTTTTACTGTGCATTTTTCCGAATCTACATTCTGTGTATTTGTATCATTGCCGAACGACTGGTTCAGGGTTTTTGTAAGGTGCGTTTTCACATTTTCCTCTTGTAATTATCTTATTCTTTTCCGACCCTTGAAATCCTTTTAGCAATGGCCGTCAGTGAACCGGGAGAAATGAACGTGCCGGAGAACGTGCCTATAGTTAGCAAACCTGGACCTTCCAGGCCTGTCGGTCTTGGAAAATTTGATATGCATGTCCAAACATCCAAATTAAGTCAGGAGGATCTAGACGATATAGTATTAGAATATAGGATCCCTGCGGATCTAAACCCCATCCTTCCGCCGGACAGCATGACGATGAATAAATTACCGGATAATAAGATAGGTATTTATGTTCATCAGCTAAGGCTTGGGGGTGTTAGGATCCCTTTTTCTACCTTCCTGCTGGCTGTGATGCTTTACTTTAAGGTTCATATTTCTCAATTAGTACCGATAGGTCTGAATAGAGTGACACTCTTCGAGCTTCGGTGCTATAGTTTGGACGTCCGTCCTACCGTTCCATTTTTTAGGGTTTTTTACCGTTTGTGTAAGCAAGGTAACTGGTTCTCTTTTGAGAGTCGTATCGGTAAGAGGGCTAAAAAATGCTTTGAGGAAGTCTTGTCAGGGCTCAAACACTGGAAGGACCGTTTCTTTCTGGTAGACCGAAGGGCGGTGCCCATTCCGATGGCTTGGAGGCACAAAGATTCCAATGTCAGTGACCCCTTTCCAGAAACTCATTCTGATGCTGATGCTCGAAAAATAGCCAGCAAAACCATTATGCTTCGGAAACCTCCTACTAGTCTTCTTTGGATCACTGGGCTTTCCCACATCTTCAAGAATCCGGGGCATGAGTTCGTTCTGAGGGATGCCGAAGGGCTCGGTAATGCCCTGTTTTAGTTATATAATGTTATTTCATCTTCTCTTTTTTTTCTTTTTCTAACACATTGCTTTTCTGTTGTCCTTCTGTAGTGATCACTATGTCGGACTACTTGGAACTTCCTAGTTTGGATGGGACAGTCGTTAGCAAGGGTGATGTGCTACTAGACAATCACCAAAGGCCACAGAGAACCACTCCCCCCTGACACCTAAAGAAAAGATCCCTGAGAAAACTAAAGCCTTAAAGGCTGTGGAAAAAGAGGATAAGGAGGTTGTTGCTGCTCGTCAGGAGAAGGAGAGAAAAAAGCTGGAGAAGAAGCCTGTGACCAAGAAGAGAGCTGTTGCTGGGACGACTGCAGGTCCAAAAAAGAGAAGAAAAAATCAAGTTGATGAAGAGGTCATCTCCTCAGACGAGCAAACTGTTGATGCTACTCCATTGAACCATGCCGACCCCACCAATGATGGCAAATCAGAGCCAACAAATCCAGAGGATGAGAATACCGGAAGAATCAATCTTGAGGAGAGAACGACCGAAAATGACCATGCCGGCGGTGTTTCTGGTCATGAAGATAAACCGGAGGATCACGCTGAAGATGATCATCCTGATAGTCAGAAGCCACCCTCCGATGGTGAGAAAAGTTGTTAATCTTTTATTCCTTATCATTGTTACTTCTCTAAATTTCCCTTATCGTTATTACTTTTTAGATCTCTCCGTTCATACTGCTCATTCTCAACACAACCCTTCTCATATTGGTGGTCCGTCTGCAGAACATCATGTGCTTGAAGGTATGGGTATTTTCCCTTTCTTCCTTCAGTTTGTGCCCTTCAAATATCTTTTTAACCTTTTGTTTTATTGTTTTTCGCAGAGGGCAATACTGAACAGACCGGGTATTTTGTTCCCGGCTGGACTTTACGTGATGATGTTCGCATGAACCCTTTTCGGGCTTTCCGAGAAATGATTGACAACCTAGCCACACCCGATGAGCAGGAAGCTCTCTCTCTGAGCTAAAAAATAATCAATTGCTTCATTAGACGTACATTAATGTAGGCTCCGGTGTGGCTCTTTTGGGTGAGTTGTTCAGACGTTTCAGTCAATTGAACAGAGATTTTCGTGAGCTGGAGGTTATTCATCAGGGTTGTGGTACTTTGACCGAGAGGCTGCAAGAGGCTGAGGAGGAGTGTAACACTTCAATGGGAAAATTTGCTCAGCTTTTGAAGGAGTTTAGGGAGCTGGAGGACGAAGTGGCTGCTGCGCCCACTAGGACGGAGGGTTTGACCGATCAACTTGAGGAGATGGAGAAGGACCGGAACGACTGGATGAATGTTTCTTCTTCTCAAGCTACTAAAATCAAGGAGCTGGAAAAACAGTTGGAGGATAAATCCCTAGAAGTCGACCGGTTGATTGCGGAAAACAAGCAACGGGTCGCTGAGTTGGCCTCGTCTGAAGTCGTTCGTCACAATACCACCAAGGAACTTATCCCAGTAGCCTTTCGCAGACTTTTCACAAGTGCCGAATATAAGAAAAGTTTAGGTCGGGTGTACAGTTTGTCATATTCCGGGGGTTTCATCGATGGTGTCCGGGCTGAAAGGAAACCAGAGGATGCCCAGAAAGTCCTTCAAAAGGTTAACAGGTTGAATCTAGATGCTCCGACTTTATGGAAGCTGGAGTATCATAAGCTTTTTGAGGCAGAGTATCCGTATGTCCGGAAGCTCGTAGAGGCGTATCGTCTCCCCCTGGGTGACTTGATGAACCTTTGGCCTGACCCTCCAGCCACCAAAACTGTTCAGCTAAAAGAAACAACTCCAGTGCCCCAAAAAGAGACTCCTTTAGTTCCTCCAGGTTCTGGAGTTGACAAAAATGCTAAATAGCTTGGGTGAATGTACTGACATAATGTTCTGAATCTTATTTGTTGCTTTGTGTAATCACTGTGTTATGACAATTCGGTGTTGTATATTATGCTAAGTCTCCTTTGTCTAACGGAGCTTTTGATATTTTGCCTTGAGTTCTATTCTTTTTATCCATCGTATTTGTATAATTGTTAATCACGATCTGTATGAGGATGAGGCATTGTTCACGATACATTTATATAACAATGCCGAAATATTTCTCCACTTGTTTTTATTAAATAGCAATTACGGAGTGTTTCTGCACTACCCGTTAAAATAATAATGCCGGAGTGTCTTTGCACTAAACGGTTGAGTAATGAATCGGAGTGTTTATGCATTATTCATTTAAGTAATAGATGGCGGAGTGTTTCTGCACTTATCCATTTTGAATAATAACGATGGAGTGTTTCTGCACCATCCGTTTAAATAATGAATGACAGAGTGTTTCAGCACTATTCATTTAAGTAATAATGACGGAGTGTTTCAGCACTTATCCGTTTAAGTAATAATGACGGAGTGTTTCAGCACTATCCGTTTAAGTAATAATGACGGAGTGTTTCAGCACTTATCCGTTTAAGTAATAATGATGGAGTGTTTCTGCACTATCCGTTTAAGTAATAATGACGGAGTGTTTCAGCACTATCCGTTTAAATAATGAATGACGGAGTGTTTCAGCACTATCCGTTTAAGTAATAATGACGGAGTGTTTCAGCACTATCCGTTTAAATAATGAATGACGGAGTGTTTATGCACTATCCGTTTGTCATTCTTCCTATAGTCATGAAAAATTCTTATACGTAAGTGATGAAATTCTCCCTCTTCGACACCGAGGGTAAACGGGCTTCATTAATTAAGAATTAAATTTTGTCTTTAAAGACTTACAAGAAACAGTTACATAAGTTTATAGCATGCCAGGTACAGGGAACTTCCCGTTCGTTCATTGTTTCAAGTTTGTAGGAGCCGTTGGGGTATGCTTCCTTGACCCTGTAGGGTCCCTACCAATTTGGACCCAATTTCCCCTGGTTTTCGACCCTGCTGGCCTCGTTCCTACGGTACACAAAATCCCCAACTTTGAATGCGACCGGCCTGACCCTCCGGTTATAGTATTGTTCTACCTTAGCTTTGTACTTTGCTTCCCTGATAGCCGCCATTTCCCTCCTTTCTTGGAGTAAATCCAAGTTCAGCCGTTGCTCTTCTTCGTTATCCTCCGGGTTCATCATCATCGTTCTGTGGGTTGGCATACCAATCTCAGCTGGGATAACGACTTCACTCCCGTACGTTAGACTGAACGGTGTTTCTCCGTTGCTTGTTTTCAATGAGGTCCGATGGGCCCACAGAACATTGGGGAGCTCAAAAACCCATCCGGCTCTTTCTCGACCTAACCTTGTCTTAATCCCTTGCATGAGGCTTTTATTGGCCCTTTCTACTAATCCGTTGGCTTGGGGATGTGCGACTACTGTGTTCATTTGTTTTATCTTTAACTTTGCGCACCAGCCTTTGAACGGATCATTCACAAAGTTTGTTCCGTTATCGGTGACAATGACGCTCGGAAGACCGAAACGACAGATGATATTTTCCCACACGAATTTTTTCACATCTTTACCCGTGGTTCGGGCCAAGGGTTTTGCTTCCATCTACTTTGTAAAATAATCAATGGCAACGATTACGTACTTCACTTTCCCCGGTGCCTCCGGAAGTGGACCAAGCACATCCATTCCCCACTGATAGAATGGCCAAGGAGCCATTATAGATGTTAAGACGGTCTTCGACATTTTGGGTACTGGAGCGTGGATCTGGCAGGAATCACACTTCTGTATCTCCTCTCTAGCATCCCATTGCATGGTCGGCCAATAGTAACCTTGTCTCATAAGCTTAGCCACAACAGACCTTGGACCGGAGTGCATGCCGAAAATTCCTTCGTGGACTTCTCGAATGATATAGTTTGCCTGTAAAGGTCCCACACAACGTAACATTGGGCTCAAGTATGCTTTCTTAAACAATATACCGCCCTCCATAACATAATGGGCAATTTTCATTCGGAGAGCACGAGCTTCGTTTGGATCCGTAGGCCATACTCCCTCTTCTAAGCAGCGGATGATTGGGGTCATCCAATTCTCCTCTTCTTCTTCGACAATCGCTCCGACCTCCTTCTCTTCGGTAGACGGTTTTTCTAACACCTCCACCAAGACTTCTTTGGTTAGATGATTAAAAGCTACCGAAGCTAACTTGCTCAAAACATCTGCCTTCTGATTTTGTGACCTGGGAATATTTCTGATTGAGAACTTTTTGAAACCCTAGATGAGTTCCTTCGCCTTAGCCAGGTACTTGATCATGCTTTCTTTCGTGGCCGTAAAGCTTCCATTAATTTGACTAGCCACCAACTTAGAATCCACCATAACATCCAGCACCTCGACCCCCATTGTTTTTGCAATTCGTAATCCTGCAAGTAAGGCCTCATACTCTGCCTCATTGTTAGTGCTACTGAAGTTAAGTCGGAGGGCATATGTATGCTCCGTGACGGAGGGTCCGATAAAGACAAGACCTGCGCCAGACCCCCTTTTGCTTGACGCACCGTCCGTATATAGGATCCATTCTTCATCGTGAGCGACGCCGCAGATTTCTTCCATTCGTTTACCTCGACTTACTCTGTTGCCTACCGGAACTTCTGAGATAAAGTCTGCCAGCACTTGCCCTTTCATCGCATTCCTTGGAACATATGTTATGTCGTAAGCTCCTAGTTCCACGGCGAATTTGGCCATTCTTTCCGGATGCTTCTGCTCTGTTCAAGATCTGTTTTATAGGTTGGTCAGTTATTACCCTTATCGGATGTGCTTCAAAGTACCTTCTCAACCTTCGGGACATGTGGAGCAGAGATAATGCTAGTTTTTCGATTGGAGCATAGTTCCTTTCGGCTTCCTGCAACGTTCGGCTTTCGTAGTGAACCGGAAGTTGCTTTCCACTTCTTTCCACTAGGAGGACCGCACTGATTGCGTCCCTTGCAGCCGCTAGGTAGACGAAAAGGGTTTCCTTTGCTTTAGGTGTTGACAAGGATGGGAGTTCCAGTATCATTTTCTTCAAAGATTGGAAAGCTGCTTCGGCTGCCTCAGTCCAGCGGTATTCATTTTTTTTCTCCTTTGTGATGTTTTTCAAAGTTTCAAAGAAAGGTAAAGACCTCTCGGCTGATCTTGCTAGGAAACGATTAAGAGCTGCCAGTTTGCCGCTTAGGCTTTGCATTTCTTTCAAAGTCACGGGAGATTTCATCTGGGCAATTGCTTTTGTTTTCTTCGGATTCGCCCTGATGCCTTCAGAGGTAACCATGTATCCTAAGAACTTGCCTTCTTCCACTTCGAAGGAGCATTTTTTGGGGTTTAACTTCATATTAATCCTCTGGAGGTTGTGGAAGGTTTCGGATATATTGGCCAACATTTCCTTTTCCCCTCTGCTTTTGATCACCATGTCATCAACGTATGGCTCTAGATTCCTTCCTATCTATGTTCGGAAGGCCGATTCGACAAGTCGTTGCTACGTGGCTCCCGCATTTTTAAGACCGAAAGGCATCTTTATGTAGCAATAGGTCCCTTGTTCTGTATAAAAGGCGGTTTTCTCTTCGTCTTCTTCAGCCATTTGTACTTGGTGATAACCCTTGTAAGCATCCAGAAAACATTTGTACTTGTATCCTACCACTGATTCTATCTTCCAGTCAATCTCGGGCAAAGGATAATAATCTTTTGGGCAAGAAGAGTTTAGGTTTTTGAAATCAATGCACATCCTCCAGCTACCATCACACTTCTTAACCAAAACCGGATTAGAAATCCACGTAGGGTATCTTACCGGCCTAACAATTCCGGCTTTTAACCACTCTTCTACTTCCTTCAGCACCACTTGATTCTTTTCAGCAGACAAGGTACGCTTCTTCTGTGCCACTGGAGGGTCTGATACATTGACATTTAAATGATGCTTAATCAGTCTGCGAGGCACTCCAGTCATGTCCGAAGGTTCCCAGGCGAACACATCTTTATTCTTTCTCAAGAGTTCGACCAAATGCCTTCGGAACTCATTTGAGAATCCTTTCCCAATTGTTACCAACTGATCTGGGTACGCTGGGTTTATCAATACTTCTTCCGTCATCCCCACTTCTTCTGAGCTAACCCTCTCTGCCTTCTGTGGACCCACATATTCTTCTTTCCATAAATCATGTTCTTCTTCCAACCTTCGGCATTCTAGCACTACAGAAGGGCGTGCCTTAAGAGTTGCGATGCCTCCGGGAGTGGGAAACTTCATCATGGAGTGGATGGTAGATGGTGTGGCTCTTAATTCCTTCAGGTCGGTCCGTCCCAGAATCACATTGTATAGAGATGGGGACCTTACCACGCAGAAAGTCATAGTTGTGGACCGGAACATGCCATTGTCGCCGAACCGTAGACGTAGATCAATCTTTCCCAGGGGCTTATTGGTTTCACCCGAGAATCCTACCAAGGATGTACTTGTTTCCCTTAGCCGTGCCTTGATTGCCGGGGAGAGATTATTGAAACAATGCTCATACATGACGTCCACTGACGAACCTTCATCCACATATATACTTCGGGCCAAATACCCCTCTATATCACCCTCTATAATCAGTGGTTCATCCGACAAATCTCCGATCGAAACCGAGACGAAGGTGATGGGGACGTTTGATGCGTGGGAATTGCACCCTCACAAAAGGTTTTACCTCTCAAGGGATCTTGAGAAGCTTACAACCCCCACCAGG
>JAYDZM010196275.1:0-10019 GCA_034509245.1 Artemisia ludoviciana
TAAAAGTTCCATAGACCTTTTTGTTAACAGTCATTAACTTTTTAAAAGATTTAGGGCCTCTCACCACATTTAGCAACATTCTGAGATAGTAACGCTCCCCTGAAGCTGGGCTTGTGTAAAAAATCCGGCCAATACTTTTTTTCAGTTTTCGTTCTTTCCATATCTTCAGTTGTTCGTGCCACACATATTTTGTTGGTAATTCAGCATAGGTGAGTTTTCTGGCTGCTTTATCTCGTTTATTTAACTCAAACCACTCTGTAAACATCGTTCTCTTGATATCTTCCCTTTGAAGAAGTGCTGGTAAACTCTGTGAATCACGTAATGTGATTGAGTTTTGATTTGGTAAGTGGAAGTTTAATTTCATGACTGATGGATAAGAGTAATGGATATCGAAAGAGAAGAGGCGCCACACTGCCTCACATGGTGCTAAATACCGACAATTTAAATAGTTTGTGATCTCATCAACTGCATTGATTCTTTGTCCCCCCTCATCGTTGTTTGTCACCACATTCTCTTGCACCACAATAGTTGCTCTATCTGGCCCTTTGTTTAAGTACTTGAATAAGTACTTTATTGCTTTAGATCTGTTGCACCATTCAACGTTTATGTGTGCCTGATATTTTAACAATAAATATCGATTGTAAGGAACGACATTTCTGTTATCATAAGTAAATTTGCCTTTCAAAGCAAATACTTTTGTGTCTCTTCGTCGATAAACTGGGTACCCATCTTCATCCACCATTGTTTCTTCATAGAATGATTTCGGATAACTTTTTGTACATTTCCCTTCAATTGTGCATGGAGCATATTTTGCGTCTTTACCACATGGACCATGCAACATATACTCACTGACGGCTTTGTAGCCTTCTGGATCATTCGTTGGACATGGTAGTTCTGCAGATATCATATTATCTAACTGATTTCCAGTTTTGCATTTGTAATCTTCTTCCAGCCACAGGAGTATATGTGCGTGTGGGAGCCCTCGTTTTTGAAATTCAATTACATACACCACTGCAAGTATATATTTTAACAAAATTAAGGGTTGTTTGAAAAATTAGTATGAGATTGTAAATAATTATTGTATAATATATTATTATTTACCTGCACAATGTGGTCCAAATATATGGTTTTTTGTTAGATCATCCAATAGCTGAGTTAGCTTCATTTTGAAAACACGCGTCCCTATTTCTGGCCGATCATGTGCTTTTTGTCCTGGTATAAATGCCAACATTTCATCAATTTCTGGCCATTTTGGATTAGATGTGAATGTGATAAAAAGATCTGGATTCCCATAAGTACGACACAGAGCCATTGCATCTTGGTAGTTTTGCATCATATAACGTGGTCCGCCAGTAAAACTTGAGGGTAAGACAATCCTTTTTCCAAGGCCTGCTGCATCTGTGTCTCCCCTTGTAACTGCGTCCTGCAAATTATGATACAGATCTACTCGTAACGTGTCTTGATTATGTCTGTTCCATTTTAGTCTTTGTTCCTCAACTGATGCGTATGCATCAACCAAAAATTGCTGGAATAACTTGCCCCCTTTAAGTAAAGTGTTGGCTTGGTTGTTTCGACTGTGAATCAAATATGCGTAATATTCCTTCATTGAAACATATCCACGTTTAGTCTTGTTGTTACCGTTATTGGAATGATATGGGATCTTCTCGTGATATCCATCTTCTCCATATGGGAATAACAAAGGATACTGCAATGCCATGTAGGATGGATGCAATTCTGATATTCGGGTTGTACCCGTTGTTTTGCAATTAACAATGATATCCTTTGTAGGAATACCATCTCCAAAATCATTAGTTATCAGAGCTGCTACTTCTGATACAGTTGGAACGTTATACTGCTTTGATGTTCTTCTCTCACTAAGTAAACGCAATTCAAAGTTTACAGATTGATTAGAATGACACCAATCTCTTGCCATTCTAAATGCTTTTGCAACTGCACTCGATTCATCCAACATGGTAATCAAACTTTTGATGATGGACTCATCCACTTGATCATTTATTTCATTATTTAGGAAAGCATTCATACGATTCCTAGGTTCATTCTGTGTATCAAAGAAATATAACTGAGCATACCTGGGTTGAACTCCTTGTACAGGTAGGAGTGACCCAATTAGATGATAATTTTGCCCATTTATTCTAAATGTATACACACCCCTTCTATTATTTATTGAATGATCTATCCTTGCTCCAAAGGTTGTAAATGTGAACATCCCATTATACACTCTGATTTGTTCTCTAAATTTTGTAGTTGTAGGATTTGTGAAATCAAGGAGAGTCTTTAATGGCAATGGTGGTTCTTTGAATTTCGGTAGCAAGACTTTACCATCCTGGCAGCATAGTGAAAAAGTAGGATTCACAGGTTTTTTATCTTTATCAATTCTCTCTTCATACCACATGTTTGCATTACAACTATAGCATTGATAAGATGGTGGTCCAAGCTTAGCATAAGAAACAGAAACACCTATATTAAAAAGATAATAAGTAGTAAAATTTTAAATAAGTTGGTTATTTTAAAGATCTACATAATCTGAAATTCATTTTTTTTTTAGAAATACCTGATGATGTGAGGGCTGCTTGTTTTGGTAGTATCCTTGATTCACTTGTTCTTCGTCGACCTAAAAAATCACAGATGTTGAAAGTTATTTGCATATAATTTAAAATATTGAATTAATATATAATATTTTTATATATATGATTTAGAGCCATTTTTATGTATTTAATACCTCCACGCCTGTGGTTTGTCTGTGTAACAACTTGTTGGGATGGTTCCTCTGCAATAACATATTTGATTCTTATTGATAATCTTATTGTAAAAAAATTAATAAAATGTGCAACAAAGGATTTGTGTGATTACCTATCTCTGGAATGTCTATTAACTTCAGCCCACAGTAACTTTGGTAACTCCCATCTTTGTTAACAATTGTATGTGATTGTATGATGATTTTATTGTTGAGTATGTTAGAGAAAGATGGAATATTATTATCCATACCTAACTCACATTGTCTAATGTAAAGATTTTGATGCTTATGGTGATATATAGATATTCACATACTGTATTTATAAATAGGTTCATAATCATGTAATTGAACACTACAATTAATATGAATAGGAAAAGACAGGTCTCTTTATATACAAACAGTTATTAATCTTCATTAAGAAGATTTGTAACCTACACGTCTCTTCATATGCAGGTATGCAGGCAACTATTAACCACTACTTGGTATTTTCTAACTTCTATACCATCTTTGTGATTGTAATAAATTAGGCTGCAATCGTTATTTTTCAATTTAGTTATAGAATATACAAAATTTATTTAGTGGAATACTTCTAAGCTTCACAACATAGCATACTGTTTAAGATATAAAACTTGTAGATCAATTCTTCTTTGAAATTTCTACAATTTAGATTGTATTATTGATTTCATTTCTATATATTCCAATATTGTTTAATTTCTCATATGTGAACAACATTGATTACATTTTGATTTATTAAAATGAAATTTCGTTACCTTTATTATACAATCCAAGTTTTTTTACTTACTAATTAGCATTGAGATGCACTTATTAAAGTTCAAACATTGCTTAAAAAGCATAGAGTTGGTCCTATTTTTGTTACAACTTTTATAACTGGATTACATATATTTGAGTATGTATTTCATGCATAACTGGATGACAAATATTGGAGTTTGAATTTTAAGCATAAGCGGAATTTTATAACTTAGTCACCAAACAAAAGTAATATCAAATATTCGTTGTGTTTAAAACACCAAAATTATTCATTAAAAAACAGACTAAAACAAATTTCTTTTTCTAAATGACATATTCCAACAAACTTTTGAGGTCATTTCCTCTTTATTTTTCTAAATCTTAACAACCAAGATGTGTCTTCATCGTTGATTGATGCTTCGTCATTAATTTCATTTTCCTTCAGAGTTCTGCTTTTGGTGAGGCTTCTTCCTCTTCTGATCAGAATCAGTCATAACATACCTGAAATAGTAAGATTTTCATTGAACTTTTGATTATATTTCTGTTTAATGTTTGTTATTTAATGGTTGTAAAGGTTATTGAGAACCAACCTTTTATTTTTCTTAGTCTCTGTAGATTTGGAAGGTGTGGCAATTGTTGGAACAGACAATTCAAGTGGGCCTATAGCACAACATATGAAGCTCTCAAATATTCCATGATCATAGTAGGTGTGACTCTTGATTTCAAAAACGTGTGTTGTACCAATGAGGTTGGCTAGTGGTGGTGGCAAGATCCTCCTACGCTCATCTGAAGGCTATAAAGGAAGGTTAGTAAAAGGGTAATGCGTGAAAAATTAAAAATGTTTCATACTCACATCGTGATCCATTAGCTTGAATGATGATGCTGGAAACTTTACCAACTGAATTGCAGGTTCATCAAAAAGAATAAACACAGCTTTATCAGTATTGTCAAACACGTCCAAAGCGAGCCTATACCTGTTATATGCATGTTTTACAGGTACGTTAGCGATTAGATGTTTTTTAGTCCAAATAACATTACATAAGTATAAACTATAATATCACCTCATATCAGGGTATGTAAATTGCTTTTCACATCCATTACACCAAAAATCTCCTCCCATTCTGGTTGTACCTTTTTGACATTGTTTTCCACCACATGATGGGAATCGCCATCCCTTTTCAGTCCTGATATTTCCAATCGTTGCTTTCAAATGGAAAGTTGGCAACTGTAGATGAGGAATTGTTTAACAAATGTGCAATAGGATGGTAATATAGGTATGGGAATATGAGACTATTACTCACATCATTTGTTTGATTGCGTGACAACATCAAAATGGTTTTGATTGTTCCATCTTTAGGCACACAATCCTTAATACATATTCCAGCCTTTATCTGCCCAACACCACTAACAGACAGAAAATTTGTAAATAAATATATATTACTGTACTCATTTTTTAAACCATGCTCATTGATGTACAATTCTCATTACTCTAACACTGAAGCAAAAATATATATAAATGCTTACCCAGAGGATGATTTAAACTCTTTAAATGTAGGTATGTTAGCTTGGTCAATATCCATGGCTGATGGACTTTTGGATAGATTCAACTTATCTGGAACGGGATGTACAAATTCAGCTTTACACGTTTTACATCATTGATACAGATAAGTTTGAAAGTTATAGGAAAAAACATACTGTAGTAATGGTATGCACTTGTAGAATTTATGACAATAGGACACATTACTACGTGCTTCATTTTATTGTCAATAAGCAAATCACCTAACCCTCCCCATAATGTTACCCGTACTGCCTGTCCCCTGTTGCATATGCAAGAAACTTTTAAGTTGGTAAAAGCAATATAACATTTTAGATACTGTTTATTTTAATTATCCGCATAATAATTGTGCTAACCTATGATTTGTTAGGTAGAATTCAAGATTTTTGGAACCGGTCTTTTTGTGGTTCATCTTGGCAATGTTGGTCACATACCTGCCTACATCTGAAAGGTAATAGTGTAAGTCTTAAGGAAATAGATCATTTATCATAAAAAATTATTTGCTATATAAAATTAATACAAACTTACCAATAAGAGATTTGTTCCTTGTAGGTTTCATATTGTCAATATGAACCTTTACCAAAGGATACCTAACATACTGATCATAAAGGACGGAAGTCTTTCTTAAGTGGGTTTTACCGTCAAATTCAAGCTTAAAGGTATTGTTTTTTCTAACGCGATATTCTTCTTTGTTAGCCCACACAACAAAATCTTCTATTGCGAATAGACCACCTTTTTCTAACCCGTGAAAATTGTATGCTATAGTTGCATTCGCAGTGCAGTGGATTACATTGCCCTGCAATAATATTGTGTGGAAATCAGTAAAAGTGCAGCAAACTGTAAACAACATGTTTAATCATTACCGTTGGATCAGAGACAACAAAATCAGTATTCAATAGACGCGCATTTGTAGCTTTGACATCCCATATCGTGCAGAGCGTAACAACAATGTTCCCGGCTGAATCACCATCCAACGCATCAATGAACACCTGGGGAGTTGAACTTCCATGTTGGTCAGTCATTGTATGGAAATATCAAAATGTAGTTATGCCCAGATAAAGTCATGCAGGTAAAATTTATATACACCTTCATGGCAGCATTTAAGCACATATAATGATTATTAAATTTTTCCATTCAAGGGTTTTTTGGTTCATATCCTTCTTGATATAAATTACTCAGCCATTATCATAACAACATTTAATCTCATATAATGAGTATTTAAACCTCCTTAATGGAGGTTAATAGCTTCTTAATACCTGCATATGAATAGACCGGTGGGTTACAAAATTGATTAAGTTCTCATTTATGTACAATTTTTATTACATTTTGCTTCCTTAAAATGAAGGTCCAGTATCCTTTATTATACAATCAAAGATTTATCACTTAGTAATCGTTGCTCATACAATAATCAGATAATTTACTTGTGTACTCAATTCCAAACTTCATATAAGTTTACCAAGATATTGGTTTTATTAGCATTGAGATTAACTTATTGATGTTCAAACCTGCCTTAAAAATTATAAATTTTATAATGTAGTATTGATACTAAGTTTATAAGTATAGAGTTCAAAATATTGGTTTTATTAGCATTGCGATTAACTTATTGAAGTTCAAACCTGCCTTAATAATTATAAATTTTATAATGTAGTATTGATTCTAAGTCTATAAGTATAGAGTTGGAGTTTTTTATTTTGCAGATAAATTGTTTATGGTTGTTAATTGATAAATCAATCATTTTTAGCATATGTTTTTTATTTATGAATCAATAGTTAGTTTCATTAGGCAAAATTCCAAATTATAAAAAGATGTAGAATGCTCTTATGTGACACTGAAAGGTAAATTCAGTATTGAAGTTTGAATTTCAAGCATAACTTGATCACATATATTGGAATCTGAATTTCATACATAACTGAATCACATATATTGGAGTTATTGGAATCTGAATTTGATACATAACTGAATCACATATATTGGAGTCTGATTTCAAGCATAAGGTGAATTTTATAACTTAATAAGCAACCAAAAGTAATATCAAACATTAATTTGGTTTAAAACACCAAAATTATTGAGTGAAAAACAGAGTCAAACAAACTTCGCTTTCTAAATGACATACTCCCATAAACAATTGGGTCATTTACGCTTTATTTTCCTAAAAACCTAAAGACTAAGTTGTGGCTTTGTCGTTGACTGATGCGCCGTCATTAATTTCATTTTCTTTCATAAGATCAGCTTTAGGTGAGATTTCGTCGTCTTCTGTTTCAGAGTCGGTCACAACACACCTGAAAAATAAGATTTTCACAGAAGTTTTGTTAATCTTTGGGATTTATATTAGGTATGTTTGTATCCATTTGCTACAAAATTACCTTCTTTGTTTTTTATTTTGAGAAGCAGATACATATTCGCTCCAAACTTCATCAACATGTGGTAACTCTGTGTCTGAATCTTCATATTCCAACCTATAATAACGCCACATTAAATAATGTTTTAGTGGTAAGAAATTTTCATATATTACTTCATAGTATTGAAACTTTGTGATACCGTTTCTTTTTTGTCTCCTCAACAGATTTCATTGGAGTAGGCAAACTTGGGTTTTTGAACAAAGTCTTTTTTGACAATTTTGTCATAAGGGGGCTTGAAGGCGTGCTTTCTATTTGCGGAGTGCTTGAACATGCGAGTTCTTCATTTGCAGGGATAATATTCCAGCATGTGAAGCTCTCAAAAGCACCATGTTCAAAATACGTGGATGTCTTGACTTCAAAAGTGTGAGTCGTCCCTATTAGATTTGTTATTGCGCGGGGCAAGTTGAAACCTTGTGACTGTAGTTGAAAGTTACGAAAAAAACACAATATCTTTTAAATTTAATTTATAATTGTATATAAGTATCTAATATATTCCGAATTTAATTTATTATTGTACCTCATTGTCATTTTCCAACAGAGATTCTGGAGAACACTTCAACAAAAAACGGGCCGGTTCATCAAACAGAACAATCACAGTTTGTTCAGTATGGTCCGACACATCCATTTCAAGCCTGAATCTGTTAACATCATGTAGCATACATAAGGTATACAATATTATGTAATTTACTATAATTCATGGAAATTGCTAGTCTAAAATCGGTTTACCTTAAAACTGGGTACTCAATGTATTTTTTACACGTTTCACACCAAAATCTACCATTCTTTCGGGTTGCACCTTTTTTGCACTTATTGTCACCACATGATGGGTAGTTCCATCCCTTTCTAGTTCTAACATTGTTGATCATCACTTTACAGTTGTAGGTCATGGACTATAAAATGGATATATATTAAATAAAATACCAATTGACCAACTTGTGTAAATAAGCAAGTGTAAAGATAGAAGCTTACATTGTTTTTCTTATTGCGGCCCCAAATCAACAAATTCTCAAGCGTCCCATCTTTTGACTCTGAACAATCAACAGGCACTATAGCTTTACCCAATTCCACAAAACTGTAAACAATATACATGCTAAACATTAATAAATGATAATTGTATAAAATAACATAGCAACTATTTATTTAGGATTACCTCATTTCAACTTTTAGATCTATCAATGCAGGGATGTCCTCATTGTCATAAATCAAGGAGGAGGAGCTGCTTGAAAGGTAGACCTTATCTGCACGGGGTGGACATTGTGATGAAAATTAGCAATAAGGTAACATAGCGCTACAAAACCATATTCTATTGATACTCACTGTTATAGAGTTTAACATTAAGAGAAGTTACAACAACCGGACATAGGCCAACATGTTTTGTTTTCTTTTCAATCAGGATGTCACCTAATTCACCCCAAAGAGTTACTCTTATTGATTGCCCCCTGTTTTAGGAAATAAAAAAGCAATTGTTATTTTAACTTTCTTAATTTGCTAAGACAAAAAAATATGGAAAGCAAAACACCTCTTGTTAGCCAGATAGAAATCGAGAGTCCTTGAACCACTCTTTTGAACTATTGTCCTCCCAACATTTGTAACATAGCCTGCGACATCTGCAAGTATCCAATAATGTATAGTAAGAGCAAAAATATAACATGGCACCAAAAACCGTTTAAGAAAGAATGTTTAAACAAAAAGCCTAACCTATTAGATTTTTATTGTTTGTAGGTTCAATTTCATCAAAATCCGCAAGCTCAAAAGGATATCTCACGAAGCCATTAGGGCTGACAGAAACTTTTCTAATGATTGTGGAACCATCAAATTCAAGAATGTATGGATCCTGCCTAATGATACGATAGTCATCCTTGTTTGGCTGCACAATAAAATTCTTGATAGAGTAAACACCGCCTTCTTTTAAACCTACAAAATTGTGCGCTATATTACTCCTTGCATAGCAATGCATCGCCTTACCCTGAAAAACATTGCATCAGAATTCAATATCCCCATTCTATATGCATAATTGTAAATGTAATGTTTACTTACCTTGGCATCACTAACAACAAAATATGTGCTCAAATACCTCCCACTTACTGCATTCACATCCCACATTCTACTGATCATAACAACAATTGTACCACTAATACCCGTATCGAGCTGTTCCAAAAATAACTCACCATTATGGTCGGCAACATGAATGGATTTGCTACCCGAAGACTGGATGGACATGGAGTTGCTACCGGAAGCTTTATTGGACATGGTAACTTTTGCTGCAATTCTGGTTTGGAAGCAAAAAAAATTGATGATTATGGTGGTAAAAAAATATATGCATACTGTATTTATAGTTACAAAGACAGGTACCTTCATTAAGAAGGATTGTAACCCACATGTCTCTTCATATGCAGATATTAGGAAGCTATTAACCCCCATTAAGAAGGTTTGTAACCACATGTCTGTTCATATGCTGGTAATTAGTATTATGAAAAAATAAAGAGAGGTACCTTCATTAAGAAGGATTGTAACCCACATGTCTCTTCATATGCAGATATTAGGAAGCTATTAACCCCCATTA
>JAYDZM010197268.1:0-10017 GCA_034509245.1 Artemisia ludoviciana
TAATTTAATTAGTCTGTCAAAACTTGTTATAATATCTGAGTGCTATGTGCTCCTAATGTTTTAAAGTTCAAATTAAGTCAGTTGTGGCAGGTTTGATTAGGAAACATGTTAACTTTTCTTACCAGTCAAGTGCAATATGCTCTTTTGTCTTGCTACTAATAACACTGCTTTTGTGCTCTAAAAATACTTGCAGTCACCGTGCTCGTCAGATATCCGATTCTCCTCCTCATATATATAAAACAAATCACCCAGTTCAAGGGTTTGGTCCTTCGAGTGAAACTAAAAGGTAAGTTAAACTTCCAAGCTCGTAGTTATGCTGTCCATTCATGCACCTAAACCAGCTTTATTTTACAAAATTCTATATTCCTCTGCGTCTATATTCCCGACAATGTAAACAATAAGATGATCCATGAATGAGTTGAGGAACTGCAAAAGGCAGTGCTAAAAAATGATCTGTTTCTGTTTGCGCAACTTCCATGCCCGTGTTTTATGTCATTAGTAGTTATTTGTTAGTCTTGACCAATTCATGGTCTCTATTCGATTTGGAAGGGTTTGCAATACATATTGGTGCCTGCAAGGTTTTCAAGAACTTTTCTACTCGAGTCTTGAATATTTGGTGACACCGGCCTTAGTAGACCTTGCCAGATATACACAATAGTTGTCTCTGAAGCTTCTATATTTTATCTCAACCCATCTTATTTTTACATATTTTCAGTTTTGTGATAGTTGCATAACTTTCATAGTCCAATTTGTATATGGTATTGCCATGACAAAAACCTTAACCCCACAAAACTCTATAGGCGTCAGCACTGTTTTTGCATTACATGGGGCTCACAGTTCTCTGGACATCTGCGTCTGCGAGGAAGATCCTTTTCCGAGGAAGTTGAAGGGTTATATGTGATTTCTAGAAATCCCAGTGGGGTGTTTTATCACTTTCAGAAGTTCAAAGGCTATTTGCTAGTTCATTAAAACCAAGGGTTATTCTGTCATTCCAGAAAGTTTAGCGATATTGTGATTCGAGAAAGTTCCATGGTATTTTTGCTTCAAGTGTAGGAATTTGCATCTACTCTTGAGAATCTGTAAACATGACTGCGGCTAAGATTAGACAGTATCATTGCTTCCAAGAGCGACTTTGAGAAAGTATAATTGCATCTATGATCCTTGTGCATTTTTGACTCTCGTTAAGGAATTTTTATCAAACCATGATCAATTTGACTATGAGAAGGTTCAGGCAATATATTTTTGTGTCCGTGGGATGAAGTAAAATTAAATAGAGTACAAATGTGGGTGTTCTGGAAGTTTAGAGCAGTAGACCATATGACATCCATGTGTATTAATTAATTTCGAAGTTACATATATATTTATATCCGTCACCTACATTCACTTTCTGCGCATTGCACCGATATGTCAATCTCTATGGGGCTTCTTCAATATTTAGGACTTTATGCATCTTTTTTCAAGCAAGTGAATAGCCATCATGAAATAGATTGACAGATTGTTATAGATTTTCCTTTCTGTTATGTGTCTAGGCCTTCTGTATCTCCTCCCAGATTACGTGCTAGGCCTAATAGTCATGCAGATTCAAAAAATCAAGTTTGGGTCTCACCGTATGCGGATCTTGATAAATCTGAAGCACCTGCTCCTAATCCAAGTGATATACCGGTTCTTAAACGGAGTAGGTCACCTTTTTCATCATCAAATGATCCAGGGTTGCGGGGAAACACCAGCATTTTACAAGATGACACAGATAGGTAAGATACTATTGACCAGAGGTGACCAAATGGGTCGGTCGGGTCGATTAACAGGTCAAATGGTTAGTGTGTCAAAAATACTTACAAAATTTATAGTATTTCAAGAAGAATCTAATATTTTGTATATATTGGTTTGGGAGGTTTTATACATTAAAATACAGTTTGGGTGATATTATTTTAAGCCATTTATTTTGTATATATTTATTTTATCTGTTAGATACATTACTGATAAAACATAACCTGGATTGACCCACTGATAACTAAATGAGTTGCAATTGCCACCTCTACTATCAACTGTTTGATCTATCATATCAAGATCCTTACATTTACGTTCACATATATATGTTTCTTACATCGTCATGTCTTCTTCTTTCCATATTTAACTACAGAGAATTGCAAGCCAAAGCAAAACGATTGGCCCGCTTTAGAAATGAACTCAGCCAACCTGAGCCAAGCGATACCGTCAATAAAAACCAAAAACCACAGCAGGTTGATCAGTTGGGTTTGGACAAAAGAAAAGCCTCAGATATGACAGTACATAATAGCAACTTACAAACGGATGGTGATGATCAAGATTCATCAACTGTTATAATTGGATATTGTCCGGATATGTGTCCAGGTACTTCTTTTATATTCTCTTTGCAAGGCACTCTACAAACACACTTACCAAGAATTCAAAGTTATAACAAATTGGTAATTCTTCCATGTCTAATATGATTTCTGATCATACTTGGGTTTTATCTATATAGACTTGGTAGTTATGTAAAACTACAACACTAAATACATGGTAGTACATGGTAGTTTAATTTTACAGGCTATTACAACTATACACTAGAGCTGTAAAGAATGTAGATATGAGTCACTTGGTCAAAACTCCTTAAGTTCAAGTAGATATCATTTGGGTATATAGTTGGAACTTAATGGAACATTGGTTCTGCTGGCATTGTAGATTTAGGTTAAAGGACTCCCATGTTAAGTGTAGAGAAGAACCCTAGGATTTTGTAAATTCAGAATTGAAGTGAATGATTATATATCTTATGGCACCAGAGACATTGCTGGCATATTAAAGTAACATAATAATAGGAACTTTTTATTCTTCAATTTTATAGGACTGCCATCTGTTTCTAAATCAAAAACAGCTACATATTAACTATGAAGTTGTAAAGAGGACTATGGTTGGAATAAAGGGAAGGTATATTTAATGAAAGGTGTAAGTGCTACTTAAGGATATATCTATTCCTAAAAACCATCGAGTGTTTGGTTTTCTTACCTATATAATCTATTAAAAGAGTACATGTGGATTATGCAGTTAATCGTATACTAATACTACTTGTATGGACAAAATGAAGATGTTCAATACCTCTAATATTTGTTTAGTTAATTATGAATGTGCGTGTTTAAGTAATTATGAGTTATGTCACATGTGATCACCTGCTTAACTCGCTGGACAATCATTCTAGGTACCCAAAAAAAAAAAAATAAATAAATAAATAAATAAAAAAAAAAATAAAATAAAAAATAAAATAAATAAATAAATAAAAATAAAAACCACAGTTATTTGGTACTCCATATACCAACCCGATCTTGTGCATCCTGGTTATAGGCAAATAGGAAGTTCTTGTTTTGCTAATTATGATGCATAAAAGCTTAGCATTACTAATTTACTATGTCATCAACACATGTAGCATTTAGATTGGGGTAGCAGAAGTTACACAACAAGATTCATGTCATGATCCATGACAAGCATAACAAAATAGAAAACAACATCAAATGTTTAAGATACATTAACTAATTGTTTTTTAAAAGTTAAAATATTATCAGAGGTATGCCAGGGCTTACCCGCAGGTATAACAGGTTAAATGCTAAAAGTACCCATAATTTTGGTTACTCAAAAGTCAAAACCATCATTTGGCACCCGTGGCTTTTAGGGTACTCAGGACTCTAAGAGTCAATCTTGGCCTGTCTAGTTATCATATACTTAAAATATTATCAAGTATTATTAGTTATAAGATGACAAGAGCTGAATACACTGACAATGGGGAACCTAGATCGGTGTTGAGAAGAATTGACCAGAAAAGTGAAAAAAATTTCTATTATAACTGTTTGTTTTGATGGAACCCCTTGTCCCCGCTTCCCAATACGCCACAGTATACAAAAGACTGGAATTTGGTACCCGAAACTTGAATTTCTTAAGAGTACCAGCCAAAGATTGGGGTTGTGTGATTAAATTTGTCAACCAACATAATATATTTGAGTGAGTGATAAATGAAATTAAATCAACTTACATGCAATATGCTAAGCATTCTTATACACCTTGACTCAAACATAAATGAACAAACATATGATGATACTGAATCAAGAACATTTTTGCAATGGATACATGTATGGTAATATGAAGGTTCTGCTTTCGAGTATCTACAGGAGGAGAAATTTTGGTAAAATAACCAGCATTATTAGGCAATACGGTTTTAATTCTGTTTAGAGAAGTTTAATCAAACAAAATGTACATTGTAATCACTAGCTGTTACCTTGGATGAACTGTGTTTGATGAAATAGAAAATCTAGGCATGACAAACAGGCCTAGCTTTGCAGACAGCTCAGTGTTTAGAATTATTAGTAAAAGTGGGAATCTTGACCATTTTGTTAATTCTGGTTATGTTTTATTTCTAATGGGTAATATAAAATAGTTGGCGAGTCAATTGGGTCGAATGGTCCCAAAGGTTACCCAAAGTGTATTTTTAATTGCAGAATATCTCCTAAATAATTATATTGGAAGATAAACTATTATTGAAATTATATAATATGATGTACAATAATATTTGACACGCTAACTATTCATAAAATATGTTGTTAACGGGAAAAAGTGCTTTGGACTGACCCAACCCGGCTTGTTCCAGTGTACAATAAATTAGCCGTTTTAAGCCACTATTCAACCATACAATTTCCTCGTCTAGTTATAAAAAGCTTGCACTTAATTTTCGTTCTTACTGTTGCAGAGCAGGAAAGAGCAGAGCGAGAGAGGAAAGGAGATCTTGATCAATATGAACGTTTAGATGGGGATAGAAACCAGACAACTCAGTCTCTTGCAGTAAATAAGGTAAATCAGGCTCTTCAACTGCAAGAATCAATTTCGATAATGTGAAAAGCTCAACTAAAAAATGTAAGGATAAAGGAAATTTAAACTGTTACAGTAAGCGTATCTAACAAAGGTTAGTGCTTTTAACCCGAGCAAAATTATAAGAAAAAAGTGTAGCCCAAACTGTCATTTATGTCGGCTATGATATAAATGCAACAGACCCTCATTTTGGAGATGAAATACCATGTTCAAACGGGCTATTAATGTTGTAAAATATTACCTCCAGAACAAGTGTGAACAAGGCTCAGAAAACTGCATAAAGCATATACAAGCAACAATTTTTTTGTCTGGGTTGACGAGTCCGCAACACGTTTACTGTGTACTCTCTGACACCTAAAACATGATAAAATTTCGAAGTTGCCATTTTGATTCACTTTTCATACATGTACCCTTCACTGTACTATTGTGCTATATAAGTCGAGATTTGCTTTATTACGATCGATAAATATGAAGCTTTCTTTCAATAAATGTTAAGCTTCTAGCTGCATAACTGCATCTTTGTGCTATCAACAATAAACACTTAAAAATGTTCATCATGTCATGTGTAGGGACGGACATAGGATTTTGGAAGGGCTAGACTGAAAAAAGGGAGAAAGTGTTAATTGTCACGGTCTGTGGTAAACCAAGGGCTGGAGCGGTTCAAGACAATGTATTTGGGATCCAAGGGTCATGGTAACCAGTACATCAGCAGTATCAAGTTCCAGTTCCTCATCTACCGAACAGGTATTGCTTAATCATTGGTTACACCAACATGTTTTAGGCGAAAAAAATTAAATTTGAAGCTTTATAGGATATATATAGCTGAAGCCCTTCATGATTATGTTCGTTTAATGCTTTTAAATTTTGGATACATGATTTTCGTATGCTTTTAAAGTGTAATTCTGCATTTGTATGCCTATTCTTTCAAAATATATTTACAGAAATGATCAAATAAGCAATTAAAGTGCCTAATCCCAAACACCCCCATAACCATAGATTATGCATGTTGTGTTTCAAAAAATGTTGGATTATGTTCGTTTAACGTTTTTAAATATGCATGGGTTGTTGGCTTTATTTGTTGTTTTCATTGCAAATGATATTTTGATGTTCCCATCTTTATGTGCTAGCTATACTTCTGGTCCAAAAATCGATACAATCATTGAATTGAATTGAAGTTTTACAAAGAATTTTATGAAATTTGAAGTGTTGAGTAAAAATAATGCAACCATAAGCTGTAACTACTTACTCTTTTTCAAGATAATATTTTACTTTTGCTATGTGTATATCTACCTTTTTGTAATTTCTATTTATATCTCGCGTGCAGATCACATTTAAAGCTAAAGCAAGATGGACTAATCATATAGTGACTCCACCACCCACGAAAGTCAACAATTTATTACTATATCGAAAGACATGGGCTGATAATCGGAGACGAAACTAGCAAGACAAGCTATGTGTTATCTTTTGTGTTTCAAAGTAAGCTGCCAGAAATTTTTAATGTATTTCAGGTTTCATTTATCTGTACTTCCTTTCTTTAATTACCAATGTACAAAGTTATGTTCTCTATCTTTTAGTTTTAAGGTCAATTGAATCTAAATAAACGTTAACACAGCGCCCCCGCCGCAACGCGCGAGTTACCCCACTCGTTAATCCTAATAATCATCACATTCCAAAAAGTCTTTTTTATAGATTAAAAAGTTCATATTATTACTAAAAACTTGCTTATAGTCAAATTACATCTATATAATTATGAGACATAATATTAATAAAGCATAACCGGAAAATATCAAGGAAAATTTAAATTACATGGTACCCACCTTCGCAATGCGCGGGTACCACGCTATTTAAAATTAATAAATTCTTGATTTTTTAAGTTATTGCATAAAATCAATTTGTTAATATTGTAAAAATAATAAAACATGCAACGATACGAGTTTGGTTGAGCATCTTGTTCAAAGATGACAACCCAATAAGATCCCAAATGGAGAATGGGTAAGGTTTAGGGAAGAATCTCGTCCCAACAATGGCCCCCAACAAGATTTTCAATGAGGATTGTGTAAAGAAACTCAATTTTATAGAAAAACAATAGTTTTATTATTTCAAAACAATGAATCAATAACAATCAAAAACAAATCTCAATATATTTAAACAATAACAAAGAAACTTGATCTCAATCAAGTAACCAATATCTCAGAACAACAAGAATGATCAAGATGATTAAGAAACTATCAAATACAATCTAGGGATTACTGTGAGAAGTTTTGAGAGTAGAGAGAGAGAAAACGGAGCAGAAGTTATGAGCCTCTCTTTGTCCTTTTTCCTTATATACAAGCTCCACCGACTTAGTATCAGCTTCACACCTTTAGTCCTTTATCTTTCATCTTCTATCACTCTACAGCCCAATACTTCCAACAAGCTCATCCTAAAAATATAAAATGACATTATCAGTCCTTGTAATATTTGTTCCAGGTTAAAGGTTATTTCCAACATCCCCCCTAACCTAAACCTGGAAGACATTGGTCAATCCCAATTTAGAAACAAGCTTTTTGTGTTGAATACAAGCCCTTTTGTAAAAATATCAGCAGTTTGTTCTGCTGAAACAATCTTTTTTGTTTCTATAACACCTGCTAAAATTTTTTCCCTTACAAAATGAAGATCAATTTCTAAGTGTTTTGTTCTTTCATGAAACACTGGATTAGCTACTATTTTAATAGCAGCTTGACTATCACAAAACACTTTAACAGGTAAAAAATGTTCCCAATTTATGTCCTTAAGAATCTTAAGAGCCCAAACAATCTCTGATGTTACAGAAGCTAAAGCTCTATATTCAGATTCTGTAGAAGATTTAGAGAGGGTATTTTGCTTTTTACTCTTCCAAGAAACTAATGAACCATTAAGAAATAAGCAATAACCAGTAATAGATTTTCTAGCTAGTAACAATGCATTTTGCCCAATTTGCATCTACAAATGCTTCAAGAGAAGTATTTGCATACTTCTGAATATGAATACGCAAACCAGTTGCACCCTTTAAATACCTTAACAATTTTAAACCAATTTTCAAGTGTGATTTTAAAGGCTTATGCATAAACTAACTTAAGCAATGAACAGAGTAAGAAATAGTAGGCCTGGTATTAGTAAGATAAATCAATTTACCAATTAACTTTTGATATTCTCTAATGTTATTCAAAACTGGATCTATTTTAGTAGATTCATTAGTTATAGAAAGATTACTCTCAAGAGGAGTAAATGAAGGTTTACAAGCTAGCAAACCAAACTCAGTTAAAAGATCAAGACAATACTTTCTTTGAGAAAGACAAAACCCATTTTTAGTTTCAATAACTTCAATAACCAAAAAACACTCAAGTTTTCCCAAATCTTTAATTTGAAACTTGGTTTTTAAGAAAACTTGAAAGTTATCATTAGCTTCAATACTATTTCCTGTGATCATAAACAAGTAAAGTAACAAAAATACCTGACTCATTTTTAATGAACAAGGAATAGTCACTCTTACTTTGTTTGAACCCATTTTCAATTAAAGCAACAGTCAATTTAGCATTCCACTGTCTGGGTGCTTGTTTTAACCCATACAGTGATTTTTTAAGCCTGCATACTCTATTATCATTATCACTAAAATAACCTCCAGGCAAAGTCATATAAACAGTTTCATCCCAATCACCATAAAGAAAATCATTATTAATATCAAGCTGAAAAATAGGCCAAGATTGCTGAACAGCTAAGTTAATAACACGCCTAACTGTAACAATCTTAACAACAGGAAAAAAGGTCTCCTCAAAATCAACACCCTCTTTTTGGTTATACCCTTTTGCTACAAGTCTAGCCTTATATCTATCAACTTTACCACTAGACTTATACTTAATCTTAAACACCCACTTAGAACCAATAGCTTTTCTGCCATCAGGCAAGAAAACAATCTCAATATTATCATTATCATATAAAGCTTTTAACTCTTTATTCATTGCCTCCACCCAGTGCTGAAATCTGGAAGCTTCCTTATAAGTTTTTGGTTCAAAAGACTTATTTAACTTAGTTATAAAACACAAGTTCTCATAACTTAACTTTGAATAACCAACAAATTTTTCAAGACCATATTTAACTCTTGAATCAACAACAAACTCATTATATTTATTTGGAAACACTGAAATTCTTTCAGACCTTCTCAAAGGCTGACTTTGATTTTGAAAAAATTAATTTGTTTTTGTGTTTGGAAGATTAGTACTAATACCCTCAGAATGTGCAGTTTCATTATCATTTAAAGGGTCCAATTCTGTTTCAATTTCATTAGTTGCAGGCCTCTCATTCCCTAAGGCAAAACCATTGGAACCTTGAAAGTGCCCCAAATCACTTTAATTAAGGTCAATTGTTAGACTGCCATTAGAAGAAGAGTTGCTACCTTCTGAATGAAATTCTGCACTTTTATTTATGTCATCATTGGGTATGTCATGATCCTCATACACAGCCTCATTAAAGAAGTTTGTATGCTCCTGATCATGACTTTCCACAGAAACATTAATTTTTTTCTTTGAAAGGAAATACATTTTCAAAAAAGGTTACATCTCTAGAATATATAAATTGTTTCCTTTCAAGACCGTAAAGTTTATACCCTTTTTTAAAAGAAGCATAACCAATAAGAACACATTTTTCAGATATGCTACTAAACTTATCAAAGTTGTTTAAAATAGTAGCAAAAGAAAGACAACCAAACACTCTTAAATGATTTAAAGAACATTTTTTTATTAAAAACCAACTCATAAGGAGATTTCCCATTCAGCACAGATGATGGAAACCTGTTAATCAAATAGCAAGCAGTAAGAATGCATTCAGATCACAAATTTAGTGGAATTCCCCGTGAAACATAAGGGATCTGGCAACATTAAGCATATGCCTATGTTTCCTTTCCATAATCCCATTCTGTTGAGGGGTATAAGCACAAGATGTTTGATGTATAATACCATTTGTATTACAAAATTCAGAAAACCTATGATTAACAAACTCAGTCCCATTATCACTTCTAAAAGTTTTGACAAACTTATTGAACTGATTTTTAATCAAGTTATAAAAAGTAACTATACAATCAAACACCTCATCTTTAGTTTTCACTAAATACACCCACACAGACCTGGTAAAGTCATC
>JAYDZM010198237.1:0-10000 GCA_034509245.1 Artemisia ludoviciana
TTTCAACTCCAATTATCATTATTTACAGTTTTAAACTCAGAAAATCAGAAATTACAGTTTTGACCCAAAGTTTGCAACTTTGGCAGTTTTAGTCCTTCGGTTAAGAAAATTTGCAAAGTTAGTCCAAAAATCATTAAACTTGGGATTTAATATTTCACTTTTTCTATAAGCTCGGAACAGCTTATTTAACTTATAAAAACTGCTTATTATCTTTAAATCACTTATTTTACACTAATGGGCCATTAACGAGACATAACAAGGCCCGTTAACAAATTTTAATCCAATGGGCTTACGAGACCTTTGGGCCTGGCCTTGGACTCATTTTTATAGTACAAAAACATTGCAAACAAGCTTGAGTGATCAGCTTATCACATAAGCTCGTTATTAGCTTAACGGGCTAACAAGCCCATAAGTTAGCTTATTTGGTTTTTAGAAAAACAGATTTGGCAGCTTCAAAAAGGGTCGAGTAAATATGTTTAACGTGACCACTAGGTCGAGTGAAATACGTTTCCCATATGTCAACCAAGGTGTTAAAGAGGTAGAACAATAAAAAGGTGTGGTCATGGGTCGAATTAAGGTTTAACGAGACCAAAGTGATTGATAGAAATCGTTTATCAAAACAGTTTCAACACTTAGAATTATTTCAAGTGTTTTCATATTTTACGAAAGGGTCAAGTCACAAGAAAACGTGTGAGTTCAATTATGTATACGTTATAATAGTGATCGAACCTTGTTACCTTTCATTAGTTAACATGTAATACTATAAGTATGTCGAATAAAATAGGTGTGTCACGTTTATATATTTCAAAATAAATACGAGAGAAAATCGATTGAAAATAGAAATAGAAATAAAAACAAAGTTCTCCTTTCTCACCTCACCACTTGGGGTAGAGTTTTCGTAGCGTATGGTTCAAGTTGGATCAAGGATCAAATGTAGAAAGGTTCACAGCCTAGCAATGGTTCGAGGAAAGCAAAAATGGTTCACTTGGATCACTTCTACGCTTCGTACGCCTAGCAAACTTTCTGTCCCAATCTCGATGGTAATGCTTCACGTATGAGTGGTTTTGGTATGTTTGGGTGTGTGAGATGAACTGAGATTGTACATGGGATGTTATAGAAGTCTTGTGAAGGTTTAGGACAAGAGGAAGGAGCCAAAACACATGTGTGTTGTCTCGGCATAAGAGGGTGGCACCAAATCTTCATCCAATCGAGAACTAGCAACAAAAGATCGTGTAAGAGAGATCTCAATCATTCATGACATTCTACTGTATGCATAGTGTTCGATTTGAGGCAATTGGTGAGCTTGGGTGGTGTTTAGAAATAAGTTGACACGCTGTATTGGTTTTTGGTTACACGGTTTGGGCATTTCACTTTGGGCAGATTTGATGTAGTAAACGAGCGAGGAAATAAGCAAACTTTAGCATTCCTGATTCTACGCTAGGTTGTCAATCGAGACATGTAAAAATAGGACTAGGTTGTGTGTTGAATTCGTGAGAAATAGGGTGCGTTTGGAGGGTGTCGAGGCTGGCAGAAAACAATAACAAAGAGGGTGGTTTTGGGCTTAAGCCCTTTGGGCTTGTCTTTGGTTTCGGTCCAGCAAGAAAAGAAAGAAAAAGAAAACAAAGGGTCCGTTTGGTGTAGCAGGTTGGGTTTTAAGGCCCAATGGGTCACGGGGGCCCACATAGTAAGTTTTGAGAGTCGAGTTACGATCCAATAATATTAGTGAGTCATCTCGGGAATTTTCCTAGGTTCCGGATATATATAAATATCGTACTGTAAATATACGAAATGTATATTTATTAAATAAAACGTTTTAAAATTAATTCGCGATACTTAGACTATCTAGGTTTGTGTGCAAGCAACGTTCCTAGGCAATGATCAATCAACAATATCATAGAGATTCACAGGATAAGTCATGCATAACAAAAAAAATTTGTTACTCGTAAAAAGGATATTTAAATAACGCGATACCTTTTATTTCCTGTTTATTTATTTATTTACTAATCGTATGGGAAATTTACGAGAGGCTACAGTACATATCCCTTACAGTGAATTCTGTCCCGGAATTCGAGTTTAAGATGGTTGCCAAGGGTGTCTAAGAGAAGAGATGTGGGTACTTGGTGCGAATCTGATCCTCGCGCTCCCAAGTATACTCCGGTCCTCGTTCGGAGTTCCAACGAACTTTAACGATAGGTATACGGTTATGCTTAAGTTGTTTGATTTCTCTACCTACGATTTCTACTTGTTCCTCAGTGAAAGTGAGTTTCTCATTGAGTCGAATTTCTTTCAACGGAATGACAAGAGATTCATCTGACAAGCATTTCTTAAGGTTTGACCCATGAAAAGTGTTGTGGATTCGACTAAGTTCTTCAGGCAATTCGAGTTTATAGGCAACAGGTCCAATCCTTTCCATGATGTTAAATGGACCAATGTATCGTGGGTTTAACTTTCCACGCTTTCCGAAACGTATCATTCCTTTCCAAGGTGATACTTTTAACAAAACTCTATCTCCAACTTCGAATTCCATAGGTTTTCGCCTTATGTCGGCATAACTCTTTTGTCGGTCTCTGGCGGCTTGTAAACGTTGTTTGATCTGAACAATCTTTTCCGTGGTTTCATGTACGAGGTCTGGTCCAGTGAGTTGTACTTCTCCAACTTCTGCCCAGCAAACAGGCGATCTACACTTTCGACCATAAAGTGCTTCGAACGGTGCTGCCTTTATGCTGGCATGATAACTGTTGTTATAGGAGAATTCAACTAATGGTAAGTGTCTGTCCCAACCTTTTCTGAAGTCTATGACACATGCTCTGAGCATATCTTCCAAGGTTTGGATAGTTCTTTCACTTTGACCATCGGTTTGTGGGTGATAAGTGGTGCTCATATCTAACTGTGTTCCTAAAGCTTTTTGCAAAGATCCCCAAAAATGAGATGTAAAACGACTATCGCGATCTGATATGATCGAAATCAGTACTCCATGTCGCGAGACTATTTCCTTTATGTATAATCGAGCGAGTGTATTCATCTCGTCGGTTTCCTTGATTGGTAGGAAATGTGCGGATTTTGTAAGACGATCAACAATTACCCAAATTGTGTCGTAACCAGCCGAGGTTTTAGGTAGTTTGGTGATAAAGTCCATGGTGATTCTTTCCCATTTCCACATTGGAAGTTCGGGTTGTATGAGTAATCCTGACGGTTTCTGATATTCCGCCTTTACCCTTGAACATGTTAAACATTTACCGACATACTCTGCGATGTCTGCTTTCATGTTTGGCCACCAATAAAGTTTCTTTAGATCTTGGTACATTTTGTCGGAACCTGGGTGTATGGAGTATTTTGACTTGTGAGACTCATGCATAATGAGATCACGAATACCTCCAAAGAGTGGAACCCAGCTTCTGTCTTTAAAACAAAACATTCCATCGGATCTCTTCAAGAAACCTTTCTTGTTTTCGGGCATACCATAAATCTTTTCCTTGTGTCGGTTTTCTTCTTTAAGAGCTTCGCTTTAAGCGGTAAGGATTTGGGATGGAAGTGGCGAACAAATAGTCATTCCTAATGATCTAACCCTGAGAGGTTTTAATCGTTCCTTTCGGCTTAACGCATCTGCTACTACATTAGCCTTTCCGGGATGATAGCGAATTTCACAATCATAGTCACTAAGTAATTCTAGCCAACGACGTTGTCTCATGTTCAATTCCTTTTGATCCAAAATATGCTGGAGGCTCTTATGGTCAGTGAACACGGTACACTTAGTGCCATACAGATAGTGTCTCCACATCTTAAGGTCGAATACTACCGCCCTAGTTCTAAATCATGAGTCGTGTAGTTTTCCTCATGTTTCTTCAGTTGTCGGGATGCATAAGCTATTACATTGCTTATTTGCATTAAAACTGCTCCTAATCCGTGGTGTGAGGCGTCACAATATACTATGAAGTCTTCACTTCCTTCAGGTAGTGCTACTATCGGTGCTTCGCAAAGCTTCTGCTTTAACAGTTGGAAAGCTGATTCCTCATCTTCTCCCCAGATATATTTCTCATTCTTTTGAGTCAACTTAGTCAAAGGTTTTGAGATTTTAGAGAAACTTTCAATAAATCTTCAGTAGTAACCCGCAAGACCTAAAAATTGACGTATCTCCGTGGGTTTCGTAGGAGATGCCCAACTTTTAACGGCATCTATCTTGGAAGGGTCTACGTGAATTCCTTGACTATTTATGACGTGTCCTAGAAATTGCACAGTGCGAATCCAAAAGTCGCATTTCGAGAATTTAGCATACAGTTCTTCCTTCTTGAGCAATTCCAGAATGATCTTCAGGTGTTCGGCATGCTCTTCTTCATTTCGTGAGTAGATCAAGATGTCGTCGATGAATACTATCATGAATTTATCTAGGTAAGGTTTGCATACTCGATTCATTAAATCCATGAAAACTGCTGGTGCGTTGGTTAAACCAAATGGCATCACTTGAAATTCGTAATGTCCATAGCGCGTTCTGAATGCAGTTTTAGGAATATCTTCCTCCCGAACTTTCAGTTGGTGATATCCTGATCTTAAATTGATTTTTGAGTACACACTCGATCCTTGCAATTGATCAAAAAGGTCGTCTATCCTAGGTAGTGGGTACCTATTCTTTACCGTAAGTTTGTTCAATTCTCGGTAATCGATGCACATTCGGAAGGATCCATCCTTCTTTTTGACGAATAGAACTGGGGCTCCCCAAGGTGATGAGCTTGGTCGAATAAATCCTTTATCAGACAGTTCTTTCAATTGTTCCGATAGTTCTTTCATTTCGGACGGCGCTAACCTATAAGGTGCTTTAGCTACTGGTGCTGCTCCAGGTACTAGTTCGATATGGAATTCTACTTGACGGGTTGGTGGAAGACCAGGTAAATCTTCAGGAAATACTTCCGGAAAATCTCTAACGATGGGAACATCTTCATGTCGTTTTTCTATCGACTTATTTTCCGTAATATGAAAAATGAATGCTTGACATCCTTCATTCACATGTTTCATCGTTCTAAGGAATGAAATGATTCCATAACGAGGTTTGCTTTTGTCTCCTTGGACAACGAGAGTTTTATCCTCAAATGGGATGTGAACAGATTTCTCGTCATAGTGGATTCTAGCATGATGTGCGGATAGCCAATCCATACCTATGATAGCGTCAAAACTACCAAGTTGAACGGGCATAAGGTCAATAGGGAAAGGCTTTTCTAACAAGGTTAGGGTACAATCTTTCATAACGGTATTGGTGCCGATCAGATTTCCATTAGCCATTTCGATTTCGTATGTGGTGCTTAGGTTAGAAGGGGTAATATCAAGTAAAGGTGCAAACGTATCTGACACAAAGCTTCTATCTGCTCCTGAATCAAATAGTACTCTAGCATTATGATGGTTGATTAAAAACGTACCAGTGACAACATCAGGTGCATTTCCATCTCCCATTACATATGCTCTTGCTCGAGAGTTGTTCTGTCCATTTCCTTTTGGGCATTGGCTCTTGATATGTCCTAATTCTCCACATCCGTAGCATGTGGGAGTCACAACTTGTAGGTTGCTTCCAGTGGCAGGACTTCTGCAGTCTTTCGCCATATGGCCAACCTTTTGGCACTTGTGGCACTTGATGGTGCAAGGACCTTCATGGTGTAACTTGCATCGGTTACATTGTGGTTTCGGACCGTTGTAACCTCTGTTCTCAGTGGCAACGAAGGCTTTGTTGTTCTCTTGCCTTTTGTTTTGTTGCTGATGATGCTTGTTTCGGTCGTTGTGGTACTGGTTATGGTTTCAGTTGTTGTTGTTGTGGTTGTTGTTATGGTGGTTGCTGGTATTGTCGTGCTGATTGTTGTTGTTGTTGTGATGAGTGGTTCTCTTATCATCCAGCTTCCTTTTGAGCTCATTGTACTTTACTTCCCGGTCCAGTAGTTTTTGAGCTATTTCCATGGCAGCTTCTAAGGATGTAGGGTTTGATGCGGTGACGTTTCCTTCTATGCTCCTAGGAAGTCCTTCTATGTACTTTTCTAGGGTCTTTTCAAGATCTGGCACCTTGGATGGACATAGTGCTTTGAGTTCATGGAACCTTCGGTTGTAAGTTCTTAGATCGACTCCTTTCACTATCAGGTCGTGGAATTAGTCCTCAAGCTTTCTCAACTCGGAACGTGGGCAATACTTTCTCAGTATCTTAGCTTTGAATTCATCCCAGGAGAGCTGATATGCCGTTGCGGCTCCTAATGATTGAACAATAGCATTCCACCAAGACAAGGTGTCTTGCATAAGGGTTCCTGTAGCGAAGGAAACTTTGTCGTTTTCAGTACAACCACTTCTCTGAAAGACGGTCTCGCTACGCTCAAACCAATGAGCTAACTCGGTTACTCCTTCAGTTCCTTTGAAGTAAGTCGGTTGGCAAGCTATGAAGTCTTTGTAGGTACATCGGCGAGCTGCAGGTGCTGCTTGCGCGCCGACACCTTCATTTCGAACTTGTGCCGCGGCTTGTTCAGCTAAAACCGCATTAACACCATCTGCAATTGCTTGCTAAATGGCTTCGGGCGTCATAGCTGCTGCAGGTGCAGGGGTAGCTCTGGCTGTTCTCCTTGTTCTAGCCATGCTTCTATTAAGAACGAAAGAAAGTATATATTTAAGAATTTCTCAGTGACTGAGTTATGTTAGAATTACCTCTAGTAATAATGCAACCAAGAATAGGTTATAGTTATAATGGCTTAGTCAATGAAAATTTTGAGTTAGGATGTGTCCAATCATCGTCAAGATGTGTTCACGGGATGCGAATGGTTTTGACCTGCATGAACCAATATATCACAAGATAATTAAATATCACAACGTACGTAAAGATAAGTCTCACCGGTAGATTCCATAAATCAATGTCAATTTATTTCAATACTTATTAATACTTGTCTAAAGTGTTTACAAAACATTATTGGCAAGCTTTTTATTAATAGACATTGATGAGCTGACAGGTCTCTGATTTAAGGTTTCCCCGGCGCTTCATCCATACGGCGCTGGAGTTCTTGGATCATTGTGGTCAGGGTTTCGATGTTTTGATCTCTAGCCTGTTCTCTGGCATAAGATTCTCTGATTGCACGTCTGAGTGCGAAGTTCTGGGCGCTGACCTTCTCTAGCTCACGGTCCATGGTTTCCAACAGATCTCTTGTTACAGAACTGGCTGTACACAGTGCTGCTATGAAATCCATAGATTCAGTAAACTCAGCCTCCATCTTTTCAACTCTTTCTTGCATTGCACAGTGACTGATGATGAGGTTGTTGACATCACTTAAAGTGTGTTCACAGGGAAGACCGTTGAGAATAGTGGAGATGGTATCAAGCTGATCCTCATGCCTAACAAGTCTGGCAGCTAATAGTGGTACGGTATGATGGATAGGTTCTCCAGTAACTGGAATTCTTCTTAAGGCAATGACAGAACTTTCCCCGACTTCCCTAGAGCTAGGTGTTCCCTCTTGAGATCGCCAGTATTGAAGAATCGGTAACAGAAAAGACCAATTACGAGTGTTCACTCGCTTATGTGTCCTTCGGCGTCTACGGTTATCTTTTCTGACACCTGGATCTGAAGAAGATGGGCGGATATGGTAAGTTCTTTTGCGAGGTGATACCGGGTTGCTGTGGGTGACAGTTGGTGGTGATGCTCGAACAGTAAAGGATATCGGCACTGTAGTGGTCTGCTGGTAGAATACAGTGGGTGTTGGTAGCATAGTTGGTTTAGGTGTTACCGAAACTGATGGTACATTCACTTGGGTGACGTTCTCAGGAATTTCCTTTTCCTCAGATGATTGGAAAACTTTTCCAGGAGCTTGTTGGGGTAGATGAACTTGCTTGTTTTGACAGGTAGAACCAGATGATGCCTGAGGTGAAACCTCCGAGTCTGATGCAGGTAGGAACTGCTGACTCTGCATGTACCTTTCCGTAGCAGGTGACATTGGTATGCGTGCTGGAGCAAAGGCTGATATGATAGGTGCAGTGTTCTCAGCTTCAGAGTCTGATGACAAAGCAATAGAGTGGGGTTCTGAAGACATGATACTGTAGTAATTTCCCCAATTAGTAAATATAAGCCATTAGTATAATCATAACATGATAATAAGTCATATGAAAGTAACATCTTTACCAGATGTCAGAAACATGTAGGCACGGAGGGCATAAAGTGGTATTTTGTAAAAATGGTCCGTTTTAAAATGTAGTTATAGTCCAATGTTTGAAAACACTTGGTTCTCTATAACTATAGCTCTGATGCCAATCTGTAACACCCCCAAAATTTAACCGTGATAGCGGAAGACTTAAATATAACAGCGGAAGACTTTTTGGGTGTTACTTCGAGGATCTTTGTCACAATCATAGAAAACAAACAATAATATATAGTTTTAAAGTTTGTTTTATTCAAAATACCATAAGTAATGATGTTTCATTATTCAACAACAAGTTTCTTTAAAGTGTATAAAAACATCCATTTTAGTCCATGCCGGATTATAAGCCCACTCCGTGCCTTCACAGTCATTCTTGCTTAACACCTGAGATAAACATGCTAAAAGTCAACATAAAGTTGAGTGAAATTCATAGAGTTTAAGTTAAATAGTTGAACACAAGATGAAGTCATTTGTTGCAAGTGTATGCAATCAAACAAGTTGAAAATAATATCTGGATTTATTGCCTTAAGCTCATGACACGCAACGATTTAACAGCCAATCAAATCAGATAATATGACGCAATATAATAATAAGCCCCCAAGATAGGTTTTTGCCAGTTACCTATGTCATCAAATAAAGTGCATTTAGTAGTTTTCTCCAACTACCAAATGGGGATTGTCAGCCCCAAATAGATCTATTCACAGTTATTTACGTTCACCCGCAAGTGATTAAGGTTCATGATCGAGGGACTTTTGGCAATAGCTACTTAAGCAATAACGATAACCAACCAATAAAAGACTTGTGTTCGGTTATAAGCATGTATCTCCCCACATAAAATAGTTAAAAAGTGGGCTATGAACTCACCTCAGTAGTACAGTTGTATCGTAATCTCAACAAAGCAAGGCAACGACTTCACACAACACAACCTAAAAGATAATGCAAGTTTCAGTTTGATAGTCTAAGTCCGGTTTTATCGCGAATATTAGTCATAAGTTAAGAATGAGTCGTAACGTGTAGACGATGTGTTACGATGAACGTTCAAAAGAAAACAAATAACTTAACGTCGTTATCGTTAAGTATTTATAGTTCGCGAATCGAGTAACGTATATTCAATAAATGTTTTATATTAATTATTAAATATAAAACGTTTAATATTTCAGAAATCCTTCAAGTTTCCAGAATTTTACATTTTTAACCCTAAAGGTTAACTTTAACGCCGTTAGTCCAAAGTTAACGACCGTTTCATTTTAAGTCCAAATAATATCACTAATTACATTTCTCAACTCCAAGTTTTAATATTAACAGTTTTTAACTCAAAAATCCATATTTGACAGTTTGTACCCATAGTTTGCATGTTTTGCATTTTTAGTCCTCGGTTTAAGAAATTTTGCAAAGTTAGTCCAAAATTCACGGAACTTGGAAATTAACTTTTATACTTTTTCAATAAGCTCAGAATGTTCCAAATAATTTATTTCAACTGCTTAATAGCTTATATAGTGCTTATTTTTATAATTGGGCCTTAACGAGATAAACAAGGCCCGTTAACAATTTGCGATCCAATGGGCTTACGAGGGGTTCGGGCCCGGTTCTAGGTTCATGTTTATGTTCTAAAAATGTTTCTTAAAGGCTTATACGATCAGCTTATCAAATAAGCTTATAAACAGCTTATTGGGCTTTTCAGGCCCAAAGTTAACTTATTAAGTTTATAGAAAACAGATTTTGGTTGATTCAATATGGGTCGAGCAAATGGTTTAAACAAGTTTATAAGGTCGAACAAAATGTGAGTCCTAGTTGTTAGCCAAGTGGTAAATGAGGTCGAGTCATAAAATGGTATGGTCATGTGTCTAGATAATTATTTACGA
>JAYDZM010210820.1:0-16640 GCA_034509245.1 Artemisia ludoviciana
GGTCAGACCTGTTAAGACCTGTTAATATTCGTGTCTTAACAGGTCAGACCTGTTAAGACCTGTTAGTGACCTGTTAACATTATAGTATATATATACCAATCCAAAGCCCAATATAACCTAAAACAAACCCTTATTTTAACCAACCCTAAAACAAAGTCAGTGATAAATCCGCCCCCCTCACCCACTCTCTCCAAACACAAACGAATCACTCAATCACTCATCTCAGATTCATCACCATTCACCCACCATCTCCAAACACAAACGAATCACTCGTCCTTCTATCTTATTTGATGCTAAAGAAGCTGCTGATATTGATATTCATACTTTATTTAACCTCGCTTCTTCAGGTATTCTGTTATTAATTAGTTTTTATGATTTTAAAGTTTTTAATTCAAGTTAAAATTGATACACATAAGTTAACCCTAGTTAATAGTTTAGGTGTTTGGATTGCTTGTTAAAGATGTTTCATATTTTACATTGGAGTTATCATATTTTTCAGGCTTCACCTACCAAGAAGCTTTAACCGAAAAGGCCTGTGATAAGTTTATGTACAGCTGTCATTATAGAGGTTTTGGGGTCTCTTGCTGTTATCGACACTGATGTTGTAAAGAGAGTACTTCCATATGTGGTTTCGGGTCTTCAGACTCCATCAAAAGGGAATATAGATCACAAGGTGAGATTGAAAAGACAACACTTTTCATTATGGAGTCTCAAAAACATGCCTCAGTGTCATTTGTGGGGACCTTTTACCTCGTTAGTTTTAACTTGTTATTGATGAGTTTTGCTTCTACTCTTCTTTATATTTTGCCTTTATAAGGACATTTTAAGGATTGGACCGTTTGTTGAACATTTTATTAAAGTGTGTGAGCCAAATGCTGCAATTTTTTGTATCCTTTTTAAATACTTCATGTTGTTTCCTATTTTGCATAGTGAAATGATATCGTTGGTCTGTTTTAACTTTCGATACTCTCTATGCCGGAGTTTTTTTATTTTTTAATTTTTGCTGAACATCCACAATCAGTAATTGGACTGTTGCTGTTTACTATTGTATGTTAATAATATCCCTTAGCTGTTTGAGATAAACAATCATTTAATATAAGATGCTCTTGATTGCTATTGCATCAGGCTGGAGCTTTGATGATAGTTGGCGTACTAGCTAATAGATCAGCATTGTCTCCTAATCTTGTCAAAAGCTTGATTCGATCCATTGCTGATGTGGCACGCGAGGATGCAGTTGATTCTACTGATTTGCAGTTGTTTCGAGTGTCATTCATGGCTTTGGTCAACGTTGTACAGGTACTCTTTTCATGCGTTTGCATTGGCACTGCAAGTGAATATAATATATTCATTTAGGAAGTTCCATTTTTTTTGTGAAAATTATTATTCCAAAATCTAATAGTTAAAATAATACTTGTCATTTTTCTTCACATGACAGCTGCAATCTGTGGAAATGCTCCCCAAGAAGGCTGTTGATATCTTGAAGGAAATTAGGTAGAACTCAATGGCTCATTTTTGTTTATCTTTCTTTTGAAATCTGTCTTTATGCTTTTTATTCATATTCTAAGAGCATGGATTTGATTTTGTGATGAAGGGATCTTTCTGGGATACTTTCTGGATTGACCAAGGAGTTCAATATTGACAAATTTCTGGCGGTTCTGTTGGAGTCTCTTATGGAGTATGGGTCCGATGATGATACGTGCCATCATGTTCTTCTTTCCTTGATAAGTACTGTTCCTGTTAATGCTCTAGTTGGTCGTCTAGTCTCAAAACTTCTTTCTACTTCGATGAAGTTATCCAAGAAAGGGACCGAAACATCATCATCTGCATCAGGTTTGATTTCAAAGTGCTAATCGATATTTGCTATTTTATGTGGTCAAGTGTGGATAAATATAAATTCTGAGATCCATCATTTAAGTTTAGAGGCTGCCAAATTATTATCTGGGCTAGGTTATAGTTTAAAATGGGTCTTTGTATGGGCTGACTGCGAACACTTTTTGTCCGTAATTATTAACTTCTTAATCTAGTTAGTAGTTACTGCGTTGATAATTGTACAAAACATATATTAGTTTATAAATTCTCAATCTCTTGGAGAATATGATTTTGGAGGTTTTAAGCAGTAAAAGTGAATTTTTTTGCTACTTTTTGGGTCATTTCTTTCAAGATTATTGTTGAAATATAACACAGCTGAATCAGTCTAATTTTTAGTAAATGGGTTGAAGTTGTCACCTCTATTCAAGTTACATCAGTAACAACTTGATTTTGTATGTTTGCTCATTGTTGTTGTTTTGGAATAAATATAACAGGAAGCAAAGCGAAACAAATTTTGGTATGCATTAATGAACATTATCCAATGGCATTACGCGAAGCAGTTCAAAGTTTTCTAGAGGTTTGTTGTTTGTTGTCTTGATGTATACACATTCGTTGTTTCTTTTGTTTGTCTACTTCTTCTCTTTTACTTTCGCTATTTCAAATTTGATCTTAAATTCAGTGTCTATCTAACTTTTTTAGGGCATTGAAGGCCTATCCAAGAAAGATAATTTGGCATATGAAATCCTTTGTAAGACATTAGATGGAGGTGTGGACTCATCATCTGCATTATCTGATTCAAAAATTTGGTTTGGACTGGAACATCCTAAGGTATATATAGTATGCTACTTTCAGAGGAATGGTCTACTTAAAGTTCTTTCTCTTTTTCTATTATTTATTTTGCCTGCATGATATCACAGGCCAGGGTTCGGCGTGCTACGGTTATTAGTTTGGATGCGGATTCTAGTCTTGGAGACAAGTCCGTTAATTCACAGGTGATATGTTAATTTCTACAAGCAGTATAATTTCTCGGATGTTAGGTATATAGTTTAGAATGTTGAACACTGTAATTCAACAAGCAATATGCTAATTCTTTTTCTGTTTTTTTTTGTTCAATTTCTCTTTATTTTTTTTTTTCAGAAGTTTCAAACTGTACATGATGCACTGTTGCGCCGGCTTTACGATGATGATCTAAGTGTGGTTCAGGCAGTTTTAAGTATGGGCAGATTGTCTGCATTTATAGAACATTCAGATCTTCTTGATGCCATTCAGAAGGTGCTGAAAAGATGCAACTATATATTAATCTCTGGTACGTTTCCTGTTACTCTATCTTTACTCTATTTCTGCTCATTTGTACTTGCATCTGCTAGCTGCGCACGATATTGCCTGAATTAGTTAATGAGTTATTGGATGGTGACCTTAAAATTACTTTCCAACAGTTGTTTTTTGCCTCGATAACTCTTCCATGATTCTATTTAATTTTGCATCTGTAGTGACTGTTTTATAATAGTAGAAATGTAATGAGAGGGTATCATTAGTATAGTGATATCAATGTTTTGATTCATTAATGTAACACTCATTTTCTATATGTCCTAATTGCCAAGTGGTGGTGTTGGCTTGTTGGTACATTTTGCAGAGGTTTAAGCTCTGCTCCAACAACGGAGGGTAAAAATTGCTGAAGGAACTCATTATAGTAGCTCAGTTTATAAGTAACTCATTAGAATTGTCAAGGGAATGAGTAATATAGATTGGAATTGCTGAAGCAAGCTTGACATGTTATATGTTAGAGCTGAACTAAGTACAAGTATTATGGTTTAATTGTTAGCTTTCAGTTCTCAAATTAGAACTTTGAGTGCATAAGCCATTGAGGTGTGGCATATGAAGTAAATAGTGGAAATTGGTGACTGGCTAGTAACATTTGTGGTCTTACATGGCCACCGTAATACTTTATGTGTGGTTGCAGGTTGCAACAGCCTTAAGATTATAGGGTGATTTATGTCAATATTTTTACAAGTCTTTTGTTGTAGGGTTTATTCGGATGGCCTAATCTATATGTATGATGTTTCACTGTCAATGGATTATACACTAGCATACAGTTTCTTGATTTCGAATTTGGTTGATCGATTTGTATTTATGTTTGTCGATGTATATGTAACTGTTAATCTTTTAACTAGCTTGAATTTTCGTGTATAGGGGTATCGGATAATACAACTTTAGCTGCTGATGTCACCATATCATGTTTGGAGCACGTAACTTCAAGCTTCCTAGGCCAAGAAGAATACACAAAAGAGCTCGCTGCAATGATATTCCCTTTTCTTCTAATCATGCCGAAGGTCTCTTTATAAAAAGCCTTGTTTTTAGTAACGGAAATACTCACACTCGTTTGACTTAAACCCACAGCGGTTGGCGGGCCACTTTGATGCTGGCCTACTACTGCGCGAAATGCCTGTTAAAAATTTGTTTTGACAAGTGGCAGTTTCGATTATCCCACAATTTATACCCCATTCTAATTTACATTTGTTTCGTTTGTCCTATCAGAGCCAGAGTATAAACCTGAAGGCCTTAAGTGCCGCGAAGGAGTTAAAATGGCCACTCTACCAGAAACTTGTTTCCATCCCCACCTCCGGGCAGGCAAGTAACTATTCTTTGATTCCTCGAATTAGTTTGGAATGATATACGTTTTATTTATTGCTGCTTCATTAAAGCATAGACTATCCAGCCCACTGTGGTTTATATTGTGCCAGGCTTAATACGGTTATGTTTATTTTTTTTTACAGAAATTGGCGCATAAAAGTACATCCGCTGTTAATGTTGATAATGTCAGTGTCATGGCAGAGAGCTTCTTGGCCAACTCTGATGAATATGTACAGTGGTTTGCTGGACACTGCCATGATTCGGAGTTGTCGAAAACATTATTTTTCTTGATAATGTTGCATGCTCTAATGAAGACACATAAAGGTAAGAATGCTATATAGTATATGTCTTTATTCATGCTTGTATCCATTCTAAGTTGGTAAAACTGAGAAATCTGCAGACATGATGTTTTTTCGTTGGTTTGTAAAAATGGTCCTATTTCTTTTTCTATTTAATTGTTTGTTAGCAATGTTGCATTCCAAGGTTGCCAATCTCTTACTATAAAATGCAATGAAGTTAAATTTCGATTATACAGGTGAATTTTTTTAGGTGGATTGAACTCCATTTTATTGTTGGATAATGCCAGTAACATCACCATTTTTGCAAAACCAAATAAATACATCATTTTGTGAACCTAAATATCTAATATAGTTAGGATTCCAAAAAATTTCTTGCTAATACTTACTTCATTTGTGTGTTTGTTAGTCAATAAAATGGCTTTATATGCTGGTGCATACTGCATAGTCTGATTGCTTCATTTTTCTCACCCATTTGCCTTAGATTTTGGTCAATTTTTGGCCTTGTACGAGTCCTGTTTTCCAGTAGCAAGGAAGGAGTGGGAAATGTCAGAGACAGCTGGGTTTGGAGTTTCTACAGAAGAGGTACACCTGTCAACAACACATAATGGTATTCAGTTTTTACACCAACTAATTTTCTATTATAACAGTCAAATAGAAGCATGCTGGATAGAGATTGCAAAGGATTTCTTGATCAGATGTATGACGTAAAAGTTGAGGAGTTAAATGCTGAGATATTAAAATGCATATTTTGGAGGTTACTAGATGCCTTTCTTGCAACAACTGTTGAGGATACCTCTAAGGTTAGTCAAAGCATTTGATGTTTGAAGTTATCATTCATTGTGATATTATCGTTTGTGGTTAATAGCTTAGTTTAACCAACCAATTTTTTTTAATCTTGTAAGCAATTTCTTATGTTTTTTTGAGTGGTCTAGCCTACAAAGTTTCACTTTTTGTTTCTAATTAGCTGAACATACTAATATAGTACACAGTTTTAGGGATTGATCATAAAATTAGTCTAATTCAGCTTTGTTAGAGTAAAATAAATAAGCTTTAAGGAGTAAACCACTTCTTAAAAATTTCAGTGATTAAATGAATTAATTTGAGAAAGCTGGTTGCTTAAATTAATTATGAACCTTTTTATTTATCCGGATTGGGCACTTTCTTATCCTATAACATTAACATTTGCAGGATGAAAACAAGAAGGAAGTTATTCTTCAGAATCTTTTTTCCTTCTTTGCTTCTCATTCTAAGGTTGCTTTCAAGAAGCATCTTCATCATCTTGTTGCCAAACAGAAGAATTCACCAGCTCGATTTTTGTCTACACTTTTCACTGACGAAGGTGAGTAACTGCTTTGAATTTTTTTTCTGTGTTAATTCTGCCATTTTTTCCGCCTAATAAACAAAGCAGTTATTTTATATAAAGAAATAAAGAAATCTTTTATACTACTGTTCATTTATGCCATCATTTCTACTGAATGTCTGAGATCTTGGTTAGTTCTATGTTCAATTTATCAATACAAGTCATAGTGCTCTAAAATATCTAAGCAATATTGAACTATAGAAAGGACTGTAAAAAAGGGTTATGTCTCGATGCTCATTATCTTGAATTACTGATATGGTTCTCATTACAAGAATGATATTATTGCAGGGGTCGCTGCTTCTGTCCAAAGAGAGAGCCTGCACTCGTATGCATTTCTTTGTTCTCAGTTAGATGATGGAATCCGTTTGAAAACTGAAGTGAACGAGGGCTTACTGCTTCAACTACCTGCTGAGTTTCCTTCACTTCTTGTTCCGCTCTCCAGTGACGATATGGTAATCACGTGTTCTACCTTAAACCGGTTAGAAGTACATATGATTGGGTGACAATTTCAAACCATCTGCTTACGAATTGGTCAATTTGGCAATTTTTAACCACTACTTATGGGAGGCTGTTTTGGGTTGTGTTTTTTATGACTTTATCTCCTAGTGGTCAAATCAAAACTTTTAGCCTAAAGAGAACATGTCACATGGTTTGAAAGTCCCAAAGTCTTTATAATGCATACGACCTTCTTTCTTTTCTATATACAAAGATTTTTGATTGTGTCTAATGATTACAAAAGCCTTTTTCTTTTATAACTTTTTCTTAAAAATGGTAATATATTGTTTGCTGGCTTAAACTGACCTTCCCATTATGCCACCTCTGTTTCTTATAATTGTTACTCGCATGTTTAATGTTCGCTCCTGGTCTCTCAGGTAAACTGCATGCTAAATGCTCTGTTGGCTTTTATACTTGCAATGGTGATTACAATTATATTCTTTACCTCCCTTACATATATATTCTCTTTTCACAGGAAATACGCACAGCCACAATGAGCTGCATTGAAGGACTATCTACTCTATGGCCACATGTTAGTAAATCTGGAGGAAAAAATGGTACATCTTTTTTAGCTCAGACCTATCTTACTAATGTTCGAGTCACCTTATAACATGCTATGTTGCTTCTGTCACAGGGAGAAGTGCAGTATGGAGTCATTTTCTTGGAGACGTTCTGGCAATGATGGTTCAGCAGAAGAAACTTATTTTATCTGACATAGATTTTCTATCTGAATTCTTTACAACATTGCTAAGCTCCGGACATCATAGCCTTTTGGTGCCACAGAGTGTTGGAGAGAGGTAGTTCATCAAGTTATTTTGCTACAATCAGTCATGGCTATTTCAAAACATTTACTTATTTTGAGGCTGATTTTTTTTGTCTTCTAAATACTTCAAACGTGGTGAAAGGGCTAGTCAACAAAAAAGGAACAGGTCAAATGAGGCTGAAGTTTTTTATACATCTGTTACACTCAGACTACCTTCAAAGCTCCCTTAGTAGAGTTTTCTTTGTAAAAATGTTCCTAACAAACAGCGTATATACTTTTAAAATTTAAATTCTTTTGAATGGACGAAAGTGTTTAAACGTCAGCTTAACCTGACCGCCCGGTTTGACCGCTACTGAAACATTACCTGTATCAACTTGGACTCATATTGCCTGTTACCCAACCTGACCATCATGCCACCTCTATTTTCTTAGCCTTCATTTTACCATTTATTATGACAGCTTTTCATCTTCATATATATAATGTACTTTTATAAATATATCCAGCTTTGATCGACCTAAAAAGGACAGCATTCTAAAGTTTATCTTGAGCTCTGCCCTGTTATTATGTCCATATGGCGTGGTAAGTTCATGGAAAATTGTTGATTTACTTGTTTTATATCTCAGTTCTATGGTTTGTCTTGCAAATCTCTCTTTAGTAGTTACATCGTTCTCTATGTATCCAAGTTAATGTGTATTAACTTCTTTATTGACACCTTGGCAGCTGAAAGTGTTATTTTTGCTCAAAGGCTTGGGAAGCCAAGTTTTGCTTGTTAAAGAAGTGGATTCTTTGTTGAAAGATTTGTTAGAAAGACGCAATAAATCCCATCATCAAACATTGTCGAAGGTTGAAGTTAAAATCCTGTGTCTATTACTGGAGGTAATTTCCTGTGAAGAGGTTACCTGATTTTGCATTTAGAATCCTACGGCTTTGTTAAAGTAACATTTTATCTGTTTTTTAGTGCTGTACGAAGCTCACTTCAGCAGCTGGTGCGCATGCCGTTGAGTCATACATATTGAAGGCACTTCAGGTTGGTAGTCATACACCCATTTACTTATGAATGGATCGATGTGGGTTCTGTTTTTTGTTTAATAGGATGAAAAAAAATATATATTTAGCTTAAAAGGTACTTGAAATAGTGTATTTTTTAATAGTCATATTTGACATTATCTATTAGTTAAAAGGTTAACTTGTTTGCAAGTAGTGTTTCTGGTCAAAGCTGCCTGATTTGAATTATATGTTCACCTTTTTCTTTATTTTTTTCCTGGCAGGTTGATCGATCATATTCCGAAGATGCTTCCATCATACAGCCTTGTGCTACTATTTTAAAATGCCTTAATGGCTCTTTGTATGGGGGTTTCAAGCCTGAAATACAGGTAATTCTTTCTAATGGAAGCTAGATGCTTCTAAGCTGATTTTTGATCGTTAAGCTCTTCACAAAATATTGGATATCTAAACACGAAATCTTATGCTAATACATTTAGCATGCTTACTAGCAATTTCGTCTGACCCACTGGCTGTTTACTAACTTGCAGGAACTTGTGTTTCAAGAACTTGTGTGCCTGTTTCGAAGCTATAACGGAGACATTCAGAATGCGGCTCGGGTGGCCTTGTTGCAGATAAAGGTTTCTATTCATTTCTCCCTTTCATGGTTTTCTGTGCCTCTCAGTTGCTTAATATTATTTGTCCCTCTTATATATTAATATTTTTCAAAGGGTTTCACCCCCCTTGAGGAATATTGTATGGCTGGGATTTTGCTCAAGCACCTGTTAGGCTCTTTAAATTTGAGACATTACTATTTCCACACTGCTGTAGTATTTTAAACGTAGTGGACAATAAATTTGGAATTTCTTATAAGTACATCATCAATATCTTTGTATTGTTGATTCTTTGTTTCTATGGTAGTCTTTTGTGTTTTTTCTTGTGAGATGCTCTCAACTTTATTTACTTTCCTCTAATATTGCAGGTTTCTAGCTCAATCATACAGCGGATGCTTGATTTTGTTTTGGAAAAAGCAGTTCCTTTAACCGGTACACCACATGGGAAGAAGAAAAAGACAGCATCCTTGCATCTAAAAACTGAACTACATAATGATGCGGGTCATAAGCGCTGCAGCAAGCTCTCGTTTCTGAGTTCTTTACTCGATATTTTGCTACTAAAGAAAGACATAGAGAACAGGTGAGCTTCCAGTGTAGAACAGTCAATGCTAGACAATTTAGAGGTGTCCTTAATGACCTGTTAGCCTATTAATGAGCTGATTCGGGTTATGTGTTATTTCTAATAGTGTCAAATAGGGTAATAATATCAGGTAAAAGAGTAATGGGTCATACAGGTAGAATTTGGGCTAACATGTTTTTGAAAGTGCGTACAATCTCCTAAATCATTTTATTCAAAAAAAATAGAGTAATGTAGTTGTACTTGGAACATTTATTATTTGATGAATGTGCCCTAAAACTTGAAAAATATGTTTATTTTGCTATGATTATCCATTAGTTTGTTTAAATAGGTTTGCTATTCTCTTTTGTGCTTATTATTGATTAAGTTGATCACACACATAATCATTTATTTCAGGACTGCTCTCGTGGAGCCACTGTTCAAGCATCTTAGCATTGTTTTTATGGACAAAGAGTGGATACATGAAGCTATAAAGCAGGATGAGGAACATGCAGAAGCTGCTTCTGATATTTCACAAAATGAATTGTGTTACATTCAACAGAATCTACTATCAGTTCTTGAAGATATCTCAAATTCCGTTATCAATGATAGAGCACAGGTTATACTCATTTTCGGTTTTCTTCTGTTCTATAAAAACTCAGTTGCACCTGTCAGTTTGTATTATTATTGCTAATTGATCGTATAATGACACCATTTAAATTGCAGGATGGAGTTGCTGAATGTTTCGACATAAAGCTATTGGTTAGTTGTGCTCGATCCACAGATGATGCAGTCACACGTAATCATGTGTTTTCGTTGTTATCAGCAGTTTCAAAGGTTATGCCAGACAGAATCTTGGACTACATACTTGATATTCTTACTCTTATTGGGGAATCAGCTGTTACACAGGTATATTGATCTTTAATGCAGCCTTCGTTAATATTTTTTATCACATGTGTGGGAGACATTTAACAACTATCTTATGATGTATGGAAGCACTTGAGGTGTTTGTTACAAGGGATTGTTTTTTAATCTCAAATTCCAAGTTTTGGCTTAACTAAAATTTTACATAAATCGGTCAATGCTTACCAAGCTTTTAGTTATAGATGTCGTTTTAGCGAGTAAATGTTAGTTGTATCTATTCTTTTCTTGGCAGTGGGACAATCAATCAAAGAAGGTATCTGAAGACCTTATATCTACTATTGTGCCATGCTGGCTGTCAAAGACTGAAAACCAAGAGGAACTGTTGCAGGTATGTGAATCTGTGCTTAACATATTTTTGCTTCTTCTACCATGATGGCACTTATTTTTCTTAGTTTAACTTGCCATTTCTTTCTCTCAGATTTTTCTGAATATATTGCCTAATGTCGCTGAACATAGGAGACTTTCTATCATGGTGCACCTTTTGAGGTATTTATGATTAGCTGTCATGTTACACTTCTTGTTGGAGGTGTTCAGTATTCACATTAGACTTGATATAATATAACTTTGATTTGGGTGTATATGACCTAACAAGCATACTTTACAGGACTCTAGGGGATAGCAGCAGTTTAGCTTCATTGCTTGTCCTCCTTTTCCGATCATTGGCTTCAAATCAGGATACTTCAGAGAAACTGAGTACGAATGTACGTTCACAGTGGGAGTACGTATTTGCCTTGCGAATTTGTGAGCAGTATTCATGCATGGTATGGCTTCCTTCACTTGTGGTGACGCTTCAAAAGATAGATATGGGTGCATGGGACCCGCAACTTGTCCTGCAACTCCTAGTTGCAATGCAGTTTATTAGTGACAAATTACAAGATCCTGAAATAGCATTCAAGCTTAAATCTGGTGAAGATGTCAGTAGCTTTCAGGTCTGATTTTTAATCTTTCGTAGTTAGCTATTTGTGTAGTAGATATTTTTTAGGCTCTGGGTTATGCTTTATCCGAACATGTTATATACGGGTTATATGAAAAAGTTTTGTAAAAACAGAAATGGGTTGAAAGTTGCCTAAATGTGTTTTTGAGTTTGTCAGACCTCGTATATAGATAAAAATTAAAATGAGCTTTTACATTGTTTTACAATAGTAGATTTTTTTGAATCATATTTCGACGGAACAAATTTTTTTTCAAAAAAGTAATAGTTGATAATTTTGGTTCAATCCCATTTTTAAACTTTATTTCTCTTTTACGTTCTCAGGCAACAAGTGGGGCACTAATGGAGCATGTCGCCAACTATTTGCTACTGGTTGGGCCAAGGAGAAAGGAGCTTGGTGTTCCAGCTTCAGTAGGTAAAGAACTAAAGGAGCTTATGCATGCTGTTTTGACATCTGTCAGAAAGGGTCTCCTGCCTTCCACTTACTTTGAAGTCATCATCAAATTGTTAGGCCATGCAGATCGTAACTTGAGAAGAAAGGTTAGAAATTTCACTCAGCACTAATAATTATTACAAAATTATAACATACTCTAAACTCATTTATTTGTATTTTAACAGGCTCTTGGGCTTCTATGTGATATGGCGAAAGAATGCAACGTGTTGACTCAGAAGCATAATAAAAGAATAATAAATTCAAGCATAAGAAGCTCATGGCTTCAGTTCGATGAACTTACGTTACAACGCTTCGAACAAATGTGTCACGAGATCTTAGAAATAGTTGATGACACTGCTAATACATCAAAACAGAGCTCCTTGAGACTTTCAGCCGTTTCCACTATTGAAGTTTTAGTCACGGTTTTTCCTTCAAGTGACTCCATCTTTAACACATGTCTGGCAACAGTTATTAAGCATATACATTCCGATGATTTGGCTGTCTCTTCTGGATGTTTCCGAACTGTTGGTGCATTGATTAATGTGCTTGGGCCGCGGGCCCTACCTGAGCTTCCAAATATCATGGATAATGTCTTCAAGAGGTGTATAAATTCAGAAACCCAAGATAGTGATGATATGAGTTTGAGCGGATCATCAAATTCAAAAGAAACTCTCTTCATGTCTATTCTTGTTACGATAGAGGCAGTCATTGATAAGCTTGGTGGTTTTTTGAACCCGTATCTTGCTCGTATTTTTGAACTTTTAGTTTTGCGTCCCCAATATGCAAATAACTCCGGTTCGAAGTTATTGTTGAAAGCTGATGATGTGAGAAAACTCATAACAGAAAAAGTTCCTGTAAGTTTGACTCTAATTCTAACTTTGTCATGGATTTCTTTATAATAATAAGAGGTAACAAAGTTTGCGGGTCGGGTAACAGGTCTCAGTTGGTACTTTTTTGGTGTAGGTATGTGGATCGGTTTGGCTTATGTCGACCCGAGACACTCTTTGTCCCAAATCCAAATATTTTAAAGCAAAATACGATTGGTTAGCAAATATTTTAATTCTAATATAAGTTTGCTCATATCTTTTAATGAAATAATCGATGTCGTGATTATTATTATTATTTTTTATTGTTTATGATTAATCATCTAGTGTTTTAATATGAAGTGATTTGGGAGGTTATATATAGTAATATTACACTTCTGCTACTTTAATTTGCTTTAATATAAAGTGATTTGCGATCTATGCTAACAGGGCTGTTGGATCTCAATTCTCTATTAATGACTATTGTGTATTATATATTTTGTTTTACCAGGTTCGTCTGTCACTTCCTCCTCTCTTGAAGATATATTCTGAAGCAATCAAATTTGGGGATTCAAGCTTATCGATTACTTTTCAGATGTTAGGAAACTTCATTAGTACAATGGATCGATCGTCAATATCTGCCTATTATTTAAATATTTTTGACATGTGCTTGCTCGCTCTGGATCTTCGTCGCCAGCATCCTGCTTCGATCAAAAGTATTACTGCTGTTGAAAAGGATGTTATCAATGCAATGGTGGTTCTTACAATGAAACTTACAGAGAATATGTTTAAGCCACTTTTCATTAGGTGTGTTGAGTGGTCAGAATATGTGGAGCAAAGTCAGGATTTAGAGCATGCAAATATCTACAGGGCAATATCTTTCTTCAATTTAATACAGAAGCTTGTTGATAGCCACAGGTGAGTTGAAACCTACTATTTTAACTTTTTTACTCGTACAAGTTATGTAAGTTACAGGGTAAACTCCAATATTCATGTTTTTTTAAAGTCAAAGAAAGGTTAAAGGAAAGACCACTAAAGATAAAGTTTGAGTGTTTAAACTCCAATATTCATGTTTTATCCGACATTAACCATCAAATGGTTTGAAAGATTCTTGTTTAAACAGGTGAACAGTCAGTTCAAAGCGTGACATAGTTTTCTAATTAGCTAACCTGATTCAACCCGCTTCGTACCAATATTATACTTCTATATTTTGCTACTTCGGTTCAAAATTTGTTCTAATATTGTTTACTATAATGCTACAGATCCTTGTTTGTTCCATACTTCAAATATATTCTAAACGGATTGGTGCGGCATCTGACTGATGAAGTTGTAAGACCTGGTCCATCACGGAAGAAGAAGGCAAAGCTTATGGACTCAGAAACGAATAAGAGCCAGGAGGATTCTACTTTGTCTGTAGGAAAGTGGCATGTGAGGGCGCTGGTTTTGTCGTCTCTGCATAAATGTTTTCTTTTTGACGCTGGAAACCTCGAGTTTCTTGACTCCTCAAATTTTCAAGTAAGTGGAAATTTCCTTTCTATTTTGTTTCAGTGTGTTAATCTTCAACTTCACGCTCTAGCATCTGATTTTTTCTTTCAATTAAGTTTATTGTCAACTTGATTTTGATTAAAAATGGGCTGTTTTGAATTTACTTTTACAGGTGTTATTGAAACCAATCATCTTACAGCTTGATGTTGATCCACCAAGCTCCCTCGAACAGCATCCGGAAGTACCCTCTGTGAATGAGGTTGATGATGTGTTGGTTTCTTGTGTTGGACAAATGGCTGTTACATCTGCTAGTGACCTTCTATGGAAATCACTTGTTCATGAGGTTGGTCTTCAACTCTCTTCACACTTTTTTCTTCGTCTACTTTAGGGTAACAAATTCGTCTGGCTTGCCCGCAAAAGAAAGTCGGGTATTTTTTTTACATGTAAATAGTCAATGTCTTAAAGTTGATTTCAAAACTAATTAAAAAAAAAAAAAAAAAAAAAAAAAAAAAAAATAAAAAAAAAAAAAAAAATAAAAAAAAAAAAAAAATTGAGCGTTTTAACTTCTAAGTGACGCTATACATGACGAATATGTAAGCTCTCTGTCCTAAGGTTATACATGACAAATATGGTTAAATCATGTAGGTCTTGATGGAAACTCGAAGTGAGAAGGTACGTACCCGGATACTGGGGTTGAAAATAGTGAAGTATCTACTAGATAATCTAAAAGAAGAGTTTACTGTATCCATAGCCGAAACCATACCATTCCTTGGCGAATTGTTGGAAGATGTGGAACCAAATGTCAAGTCGCTGGCTCAAGAAATTCTAAGGGATATGGAAACAGCAACTGGTGAAGACCTACGCCAGTATTTGTAGAAGTTTGAACTTTTGAACAATCTAAATAGCTCATCCATGAGATGCATTGGCCATCTGTTTTTGTAGGTTCAAATTTTGGTCCTTTGTAATGTTTTGATCTGAAATTTTTACAAATTACGAGCCTTGGTTTGATATATAGTTCTGTTTTGTGTTTCTGCAAGTGTTTTGTTAGCTTCACATTCATATATATTTGCTATCTTACGCTGTACTGCAGTGTCCTTAAATTATCAGCAAACTAAATTCTACAAGCTGATTGACTAGTTACTCCAAACCAAAGCCTCGAATTACAGTTTAGTTGATTTAAAAATAGTTGGTGCCGTTTAAAAAACCACTGAACACTTCATGTGACATAAAATTGTCAGACAAATAATTGGAGAGCAGCCCAATGGGTCAATGGCCTTGAAAGTCTATAGCATCAAACGATTTAAGATGAACATATATTAGACTCAAACTTTCTTTCCATAATAATAAAATTACATTTAATACGCATTAGTTAAGGTTGTAATTTTTCATAATTAAATCTGAATTTTACATAAGTTAAGGTTGTAATTTTTCATAATTAACATGTGACATAAACTTTTCTTATATTGTCACGTTAAATTGAGAGCACGCGTTAAACAAACTTATTTTATAAATATATTATACGAGTAACTATTACAGTCTCAAGATGTCCTAAAACATTTTGCGATATTCATCACAGAAAGTTATTAGTAATGTCATTAATATTATTTGTTGTTGACGATCTTAAAAACTGGAATATATTATCGATTAATTTAAATCATATAAGTATTGAGTGAAATGCTTATTAAATAATGGTTGTAAGTAAGTTCATAAACAAGCCTATGATATTATTTGTAGCATGATTATTAAGATCTTGATCCTGGTTTTAAAATTTTATGATTTTACAATATTACAAAGCAAAATGATTTCGATCCTATGCAGCGTACAATCTTAATAGGAATATATATTCGTTTTCCAAAAAAGTCTCTCTAAATGATCAACAACCCTGTCTTTGGAACTTTAGGGCCAAAACGTAATTCTATATTAAAATTTCATTATTTTACGTTGTGGGCAGTGTTCTAATGACAAAGCAATTTAAGATCAGTTTTCAAGATGTAAGATTATCCCAAGTATCGGTTGTAGCTCATGTGCATTTGTTTATAATGACAAAGGGTAAAAAGCCACATGGGAAAATCAAGCAACTAAATTCATTACTTAATTAATCACAACTAGACGAGTACCCGTGCATAGCAACGGAATTTTATAGCGTCAGATAGTTTTAGTGATAAAAAATAGTTTACGGGTTATAAACGAAAAATAATAAAAGTTTGAGGATTTGATGATTAAACATAATGTTTTGAAACTGGTTCCACCCGGGTGGTTCAACCGGTTGATACGTTCCGGTCGAAAAACGGGTCAATTTAAACAGGGTCAACCCGACACGTTGTGTCGAAAAAATGGGTCAAATTAAACCGAGTCAACCCGCCGGGTTTGAAGCGCCCCAGGTCAACCCGATTTTCACTATGTATTAATATTTTTCTTTTGAACATATGTTTCAACATTTTTTTTTTTAGTTTCAACATTTTCTTTATTGTGATGTTTTAAGTTTTTTCTTACCTAATATAAATTTTTCAATATTTCACATATTGACTTTTTCACTTTCCACATTGACCATTTTGC
>JAYDZM010220537.1:0-16571 GCA_034509245.1 Artemisia ludoviciana
TATATATATATATAGGGTCTTTTTTTTCCTCCACATGGCATGCATGTACTAAGTTCTGTAAGTCCATGTTATTAAATTGTATACGAGTCTTATGTATGATGAAGCTTTGCATCAAGAGCCTATGAATCAATTTCTATTCATGTATCTGTTTCTTAATTATTAATTTTCTATGTATACAAGTGATATACTGAATGAATGTTTGGTGTAGATTAATGTAAACTAATTTGTATGTTTTTGTTTGTGGTTTCATTTGTTTATTAGTATTAGTGATTGTGTAGCAATATCGTAAAATCTTTATAATGATTTTGAATACATGATATTGTTTTCGATCACAATGTATCAGTTTTGTTACTATAGTGAGTGTACTATTAAAATAATGATCAAATTAACGCCACCCCTCGATTGAAAATCGATACAAGAAAGATTCTATTTTAAAAAAATGTCATTCCTTGTTTAAGGAAGACACAGTTCCGTAAACATTGTTTAATAATGTTTTGACAAAAGTGCCACCTAGTATCTAGTTATTTACTGAAATGCCACTATAATATCTCAACAAAAAAGGGACACATGTCATGCTTAGATGACTTCCTACACTTCCAATATTAAGTAACTATTTTACATTAACCTTCCTATATATATATACTAGCTTCAAGGCCCGCCCGATGGGCGGCTAGTTTTAAGAATTGTTTTTAAAGATGACAATAATTAGTACAATGGTTTGATAATACAGTAAGATTGTAAATTGCGATACGAATTGGTCATTATAATACATGTATGTTGTGTATATAGGATAAATTTTTTTGGTCATAGTGAATCATGCAAAAAACAAAATAAAACAAATATCATACTTGTCAAAAAAAAGATAAAATGGAACAAAATAAAATGTAGTGTTAAAAAAGTAACTTGTTTCGATAAGAAGATAGTACTGATAACCATGGCTTGCATAAAGTGCAAACGCCACCTTATTAGGAAAAAAAAAGAGCTTCAAACATTGGAATAACAAATCCAACTTTCGGTGGGCTTGTTTTTTAAACACCAACATAACAGAAAAGAAAGCATAAAATAACAAAAACATTATGACAAAAAAAGCATAGCAGCATCAGGATGCATGAGAAACTTATTCTTCATCATCGCTCACATTGTGGTCAACCATGTGAGCACCTGTTATCTTGTGTCCTGCTGCACACAGTCGTCGGATCATTATATCAGGATCCTTGAAACTCTCCATCATGCTATTCCAATCGGCCTTATTTATATGGTTCATCTTGATCTTATGCCAACTACCGTTATAGTACACATACTTATCTGATCAACAATATTCAAAAGACACCAATATTGAATAAGTAATTAAATAAAGGCAAATATATAAGAATTTTTTTTTCATATATGTTTAAGTATAATTACCTTCAGGCTTTTCTTGTGTTTCGGGCTTATTCTTTTCTTGAGATTCGGCCTGGTTAGTAAGTTGTGTAGCATGTTGTGTTGTTGGTTCTTCCAAAAGGCTAGTTTCGCCATCTTCCAAAAGATGTATATCAGTTCCTGTTGTTGTTTGTTTGAATCCGATGTTATCACCATCTTTCTTGTTTGTTCCTGAGTTATAAGAAATAGATGAGATGGTTTCATAGGGTTTTGCAGTTGTCGACATATTGAGTATATATTTGAGACTTCGGGAAGAGTTAAGTAGTTTATCCTCAATATATGTCAAACATATATTGTATCTCTGTTGATCTGTTAGTTTAAGATCTGAAAAATAAAAACAACTTGTTAGTTTAGTTTTAATAGAAAGTGATAGTAAAACGATATATATGTTATATATGAAAAGGGGTATAACACATTAATACCTGGTTGGTTTTTTTTAATTCTTTCAGTTTGTTCAACATCTTGGGCTAATAAGTACCATGTCTTCTCCCAAACAACTTCAGGCCTAGACATACTATCTGTGATCATTAACATAACAAAATAATTTATCAAGTAATCTGCCATTCCCCAGTGACTTGCTTTAATAATTTCTTGAATGTACTCCTTGTCATCTTCAAGAAAAACAGATGTAATCAAATCTTTTTTGCATGCAGGTGTCGACATTGTTTGGCTGCGTTTCTATACAATTTTTTAGGGTTTTTAAAAGTGGCGACAATCATGTGTATATAAGGTGTTGGATGTATCTCAATGTTCATATATATTAGGAGATTATATAGTGTATTGATAACAATATCAAAACAGATTTTATCATTTAAAATTTAATATTCAAAATGATTCTATGTAGTTAATTTCAAAATATATATTTTTTTTTGGAGAATGTTGATAATGTGGTGTAAAAAAAGCTACGTGTTTTAGGTAACAACCCTTAAATCCATTGGCATATTGTTGTAAGCACAAGGATTACCAACAGTATTATGATATCCAGAGTAACTCACTTGTTTATAACCACCAAGTCCAGAAGCAGCCATGGGTTGACGCACCATCTGTTGCCGCCTTTGGGCATCAACTTGAAGAAACTCTTCCCACTGCTCGCTTTCCATGCATTCCTTGCAACATAACAAACTTCACATAATTTTCCCTCATTTCCCTCACATCAATATACACATAAATATTCCAGAAGGCCAGCTAAATGAAGTTAACACAGTAAACAGGATTAAATTGTATATTCCTCTCGATGTCTATCCTTTTCTTCATCTTCTTCTTTATCTCGAATTTTAGTGATCTCCATTGCATCCAACCATGATTATTGAATAACAGCGAATAACAAAAATTTCAACAACAAATATGAGAAGCAAATAATTATTAAATAAGAAATTAGACCAAAGCCATATGTTATGTGATTAAAACAAAAATACATTAATATCTCTAATAAAAGAAATAGACTTAAAACAATAACTAATTTTATAAACGTTGAAGAACTTCTTTATATACAACATTTGTTGTATAATTGCAATGCTTTCCTTCTTTGTCGCAACATAGAACTTTCAAACCCTTCTTGCTTTTTACCCTCGATACGGCTACATAAAGTTGTCCGTGCGAAAAAACCGGTCGTTCTAAATACAGACCAACTTTAGATAGAGTTTGCCCTTGACTTTTGTTGATGGTCATGGCAAAACAAACAGATACAGGGAATTGTCTCCTATTAAGCTGAAACGGCATCTTCTTATCTGATGGACTAATTACCATCCGAGGTATTGCTACAACAGTCCCAACTTGACCTCCCGATATAATCTTTGCTTCGATGTTATTTATTCCCATTCGGACAACTTGTAACCTCGTGCCATTACAAAGTCCTCCTCTTTGATCAATGTTGCGCAAACACATTACTGGTGCACCAACCTTCAATACTAACTTATGATGAGGAACGCCTGACATTTTTATTGAATTCAAAAATTCGGTTGTGTATAGCGACTCATTATAGTTGAAGTCAGTATCTACATCTGTAACCGTATCGGAACTATAACAAACCTTTTCTCTGCCGGGAAGCATTGACATCATCCTTTCATTTATTTTGTCAACCTCTTGATGTGTTGGTGCAAGAATAGCCCTATCTTGAAAATATGTTGGATCCCACAAGTTTTGCTCCCAATTATCGTAAGTCTCTTTAATAACTGATCCAACGTGATCATCTGATTCAGGTATGAGCATATCTTCTGGAAAAATAACCTCAGCATGACCATCATTCTTGCCTCCTATTTTTCCTTCACCAATTTTTAGAATCCAGTCGGCAAAATCATTTATTTCTTCTGCATCTGCTGGATCACAACCTACCCTCAGCCTCATATTCTGTGTAAGTTTTAAAACGGTGCAGTGCTTCCATAAGCAAGACATGTTTAAAGAAGCATGTACAACATCTTGCCTCGTACCATTAGGTATAACAGGTAGAATTTGCCGGAAATCTCCACCGAAAACAACAACTTTACCTCCGAAAACCCTATCATCGTGTGAAGTTACATCTCTTAGTGTTCTATCAAAAGCTTCAAATGCAAGTTTATTTATCATAGGAGCCTCGTCCCATATAATTAACTTTGTCTGTCGTATCAATTCTGCAAGGTCAGAATCTGCTGTTATTGTACACATAGAATCTTCAACAACATTTATCGGGATGGAAAACCGAGAATGAGCTGTTCTTCCACCATCAAGCAGAAGTGAAGCAATTCCACTGGATGCAACGTTTAAAACAATCTGGGCTTTTGACCTTATAGCAGCTGTCAATGTCTTGTAGAGAAACGTCTTACCTGTACCTCCATAGCCATACACAAAAAACATACCTCCTTTATTATTGTTGCAAGCTTTGAGAATAGTTTCATATATGCCTTTCTGTTCATTAGTCAAACTTGCATGGAGTGCTTCATGTTGAATTATTAAATCTGGTATTTTATAATTCAACTCATCGTAAATCAATCGGTTGTAGCCATCCATTGTAAACTCAGATGAAGGATAAGGCATTTTAGGTATATACTTGAGACTTCGGGAACAACTAAGTAGCTTATCCTCAATATATGTTAAACATATATTATATCGCTGCTCATCTGTTAGTTGAAGATCTGTAAAATAAAAGCAAGTAAGTATTATTATTTTAAATAAATATTGATAGTAAGATGACATATATGTTGTATGAAAAGAAAATACATATTAATACCTGGGTGGTTTCTTTTACGTCTTTCTATTTGTTCAACATCTTCGGCTAAAAGGTGCCATGTCTTCTCCCATACAACCTCAGGCCTCGACATACTATCTGTGATTATTAACATTACAAAATAATTTCTCAAGTAATCTCCCATTTCCCACTGACTTGCTTCAATAATTCCATCAATGTACTCCTTGTCATCGTCAAGCAAACCACGTGCAAAGCAAGCTTCTTTGCATGTGGGATATATTACATTATCAACCTTCCTAAAGTCTTCCCAACGTCGAGCACCTCTTACATGGTTTAATAGCCTTCGCAAATAATAAAGCTCACCCCAAGATGGAGGAACATGATGTATTCGTCCAATGCTTTTGCCTGTTAAAAATAAATATATAAAAAGTGTATAATAGATGGCTAAAATAAGGATTCACTATTTGTTATAATGATAATTTGTAAAAATAAGCGAATAAGATTTGTAAAATAAATAGTTAACCTTGTTTTCTTTGAGTCCATTTCTTGTCCGTTTTATTCCAAACATAATGTTTTGGGAATTCAACATACAACAACTTGCGCGCATCTTCATCTATTTCGTTACATTCCATCCAAGCCAAAAACTTTGTAATATTAGCTGAAGCCTTTTCAAGTTGATAATCAATGCTTTCAGACGGATCAAATACGACAGACTGCTGGTTCGGAAGATGAAATGGTAAACGTTCAACTGCAGGAGAACGATGGTGTATATCAAACTTGAATATTCTCCATGCAGCCTCACATGATGATAAATAACGGCAATCGTAAAAATCTTCAATTTCATCTTTTTCTTCATCTTCCACAGCAACTGTTACTCTGTCAGGACCTTTGTTAATGTACTTAAAAAGGTATTTGATAGATCCGAATTGGTTGCACCATTCTACGTTGATATGAGCTTGGTACCTAATACATATAAAATAAACACGATTGTTAAGTTTAAGAAATTTATTTTAATTGCATAATAAGATTGCTTAAAAATAAGACTTTTATGTCATATTACCTTTTTAACAACGTAGGGTTGTAGGGAACGACGAAACCACCATCAAGGTCAGCCCCTTGCTTTCTAACGGTTCTGCCATTGTCGCTTCTTTTGTATATAGCATATCCACTCTCATCAATGAAAGTGTTCTCATTGAACTTCTTTGGAAAATTTTTAGAACATTTGTTCTCGACCATGCAAGGGCAGCTTCTATGTTCAGGACCACAAGGACCGTGCATCATAAACTCTTTTACCAATTGGTGTAGCTCAGGGTCTACATCTTTATCAGGTATTTCAGCTGAAATGCAACGGTCTATATCCGCGGGGAATCTCAACTTATCTTCTTTTTCCAACCACACACACAAATGACAGTGAGGCAGACCTCGCTTTTGAAACTCTATAGTGTATACTTCTGACAATAGAGGAAGAAAAATATAGAAAAATAATATCAGTAATAAAGTTTAAAATGATTAAAAATTGATGCATTGTTTGAGTAGAAAAAATAAAGTTGTAATTAACCTGCTTTAACACGGCCAAAAATGCGCATTTCCTTGATGTCTTTTACCAATTGATCAAGCTTCATTTTAAACACTCTTGATGTAATGTCTGGTCGATCTTCTGATTTCAGCCCCTTTCTTAGTAGATACCTTGTAATTTCAGGCCATTTTGGATTACATGTAAATGTAATAAACAAATCCGGATAACCATAAACCTTACACATAGCCATAGCATCCAAGTAGTTTTGCATCATGTAACGCGGGCTACCTGTGAATGATGAAGGTAACACTACTTTACTTCCACGTTTTTTTATTTCCGGGGTGGATTCTTGTGCAGCTTTGGCTAATCTGTCATAAGTTTCACATCTTAATTCCGAATTCTTATTACGTACATATAACAGCCTTTCAGCTTCAACCATCGTATAACCGTCAACCAAGAACTGCTGAAATAAACGCTTTCCATTAAGAATTGTTGAAAAAACGTTTGGTCGGTCTTGAATACGGTACGCAAAAAATTCACGCATGGTGACATATTTTTTTTTATTGTCTGGTGTTTTATCAGTAACACCTCGGTGGTATATGTCAGTCCTATACCCATCTTCTGCGTACGGGAACAACAATGGATATTGTAACGGAAGATATGAGACATGAAGTTCGCTAATTTTTTTCAACTTGCCATTAATTTTATGCACAATGATGTCCCTTTGGTTATGATCAAAATCACCAATGATAAGCGCTGCAACTTCATTTGCAGTAGGGAGGTTATGTTGCCTGCCATCTTTATCACGCCTACCTATGAGCCTGATCTTAACGTCATCTTCACCATTAGCCATTAATTGAGAAGCAAGTCTATACTTCTGAACCAAAGGGTTATCTTTATCAAGCATATCTTTTAAGTCTTTGGTTAGTTCATGGTCTATGTCCTTTTTGGAGGATAAAAATGGCTCATCTGTTGAAGTACTACAAATGATAAAAAAGTTTAATTAGTAAATGAACTGATAAAAAAACTTGTAAAAGTTTGTAAAAAATGAAAATGAATTATTACCTAACAGCGTTGATACGGTTTTGGATCTCATTTGGTGGGTCATAAATGTATAGCTGTCCAAACTTAGGTGTATCTCCAGGTTTGGGTAACATATCTCCAATTACATGGTTGTTCTTACCTTGAATTCTAAAACAATATGGTGCACGTCCACTATTAACAGTCTTATCTTGCTTACCCGCCATCCACGTAAAGGCAAACATAGAATTATATCGACGAATGTCATCCATAAATGATTTGCTTTTTGGATGTTCTCCTTTCAAGAGTGACGTTAACAAAGGTGGGGGATTCTTCAGTTTTACGGGCAGTTTTATTTTCCCTTTGCCGCAACAAAGTGAATAACCATCAGTATTATTGGGAGATCCCACCTTACTTTCCGCAAGCCACAACAATGCACCGCATTTTATGCATTGCTTTGTCTGGTCTCCGTGGTCAAAATATTCTGTAGATAACGAATTATGTGGTTATAATTTATTAAGATAGTACATAATATGAAATAACGGGTATTATTTATATTTATGATAAATACCTTTAGATATGCCTTCGATACGATCCATATATCCATATTCATCTTCAATATCTTCTTCTTGCATTTCTACCGAAGGTATATCTGCAAGAGATTTGCCTTTTTGTACTGTTGTACTTCCTGACGTATTCTCAACATTATCAACGCTATTAGAATTCAACTGTGCGTTACTTGGAGTGCCTGAAACAAATATATGTATCAATTCAAATGTATTTGGTTGTATAAAGTATATGGAATAACGGGTATTATTTACATTGATGATAAATACCTTTTGATATGCCTTCGATACAATCCATATATCCATATTCATGTTCAATATCTTCTTCTTGCATTTCTACCGAAGGTATATCTGCAAGTGATTTACCTTTTTGTAGTTTTGTACTTCGTGACGTATTCTCAACATTATCAACGGTATGAGAATTCAAGTGTTCGTTAGTTGGAGTGCCTGAAACAAATATATGCATTTATTCTAAAGTATTTGGTTGTATAAAGTAATATGTAGTGCAGATGTAAAATACGTATGTTGATTCTATCTCACCAATGTCGAAGTGCACAGGAGAAATGTTTTTGAACCTGGAACTTGGATTAGTATAACATGAGTTACCTGTAAAAAAAAACAAATGTCTATCATTTAAATAATTTTAACAAAAAATAAATACAACACTTTAAATAAATAATATTTACTTGTGGAAGTGCCGAAGATGGGTTGTAAGGCAGGTGTTAAATCAGGAGTGTATAAATTGGGAGATGAAGATCCGACACAAATGCTGGAAGGTGAATTTCGAAGAGGTTGATTCGTGCAAAACTTAACAGTCGGATCAAATGTAATAGTGGGATTGATTTGAACATTGGTTGATGGTTCACATGAGTTTTCAGTTTGTTGAGTTTTTTTGCGAGGCCTGCCTACTCCTCTCACTTGTTTTTGTTTTTGAATTGGATTTGTTGCAGCTGGAGTTCCATAGGGGCGTCCAACTGGTTTTCTAGGTATAGAAACTTTTTGAGATGCTACTCCATCATTCGATTGTGTCACAATGTTTTGATTTATGGAAGATAACATACCTACAACAAAACAAATGATTTGAGATTAAATATTTTTTGAAAATACAAATGTATAATATGTTTAAAAACAAAACTTTAAACGACTAATACTTGTTGAAGTGGCGACAATGGGTGGTAAGGAATGTGTTATAGCAGGAGTGTCCAAATTGAAAGATGATGATACGACATGAATGCTGGAAGGTGTATTTGGAAGAGGCTGTGTCGTGCAAAAGCTAACATTTGGATCAAATCGAATAGTTGGATTAATTGGAACATTCGTTGATGTTTGAAATGAGTCTTGATTTTGTTGAGATGCTTTTCGAGGCCTGCCTCGTCCTGTCACTTGAATTGGTTTTGGTTTTGGATCACCTTTAGTGCCATAGGGACGTCCAACTGGACTAATAGGTAATGCAAAATTTTGAGATGCTGCTCCAAGAATGTTTTGTGTTGTCTGTGTTAACAATGGACCAAAATAACTTGGTTTGCCAATGTTTTGATTTATGGAACTCAATGTACCTACCAAAGATTCACAAATTAGGCAACATTATATTGGAAAAAAAATGTATAATCTTTTAGACTAATATTGTTTTTTGTGAAACTTACTTGATGTGATGTTTGAAAACGGAGTTCTTTGAGTTGTCGTCATGGAAATATTGTTGGTGACAGTTGACGGTGTTGATAATTGAGCTCTCATAATTGGTGAATCAAGAGGACTTTTACGGGGACGGCCACGTCCCCTTTTTGGTTGTGCCATGTTTCCGGATTCTTGAAAAATAGTGTTGTTTGTTTGTGGTGTTAAGACGTTATTCTCAAACGTAGTATTACCTAAGTAACAACATAAAATGACAATACTATGTTAGAATAAAAACTGATTGTAATTAATAACAAAAATTGCATAAAAGATAGGTTTAGGAAACTCATTACTTAATGTGTTGCGGAATAGCGGAATACTTGGTTGATGTATGGTAGAAGTAGGATTAACAACTGATGATGCTCTTGGTACTTGGGTATTAGTATATGGCATATATATCGGCTGATAATGGAGGACATTAGCGTTAAACATAGATGACTGTTCTGTCCTCGTATTATCTTAAAAAAATGTTATACAGAATATTAGACATATAAAATTTGTTAATGCAGAAAATCTAAAAAGGTATATGATGTACCTGTAACAGACTTTCTTTTTTTTCCATTTTGAAGATCATCTATAAGTCATAAATTGTATACATTATAGCATTATTATTAAAAGTATATCAAATAGTACATAAAATAATATCATCCCAAAATGATTACAAATAATGATCATGATCATAAATTTTTTCTGAGAAAACCAAATAAATAAATTGATATAGTGTCATACCATTGTTTGAACGAATGACTTGTCGATCTTGAATGGACGAAGCATTATTCGCAATGTTAGGATTACAATGCTCATTTTCTTTATTGAACTGAATATTTTCCCGGATATTATTTTTGTTATTCATCTACAACTCCAGCAAATTGAATGCCTTGAACAATGATCTTGACCTAAAAAAACCACGTATCATCAATTGCTTATTGTTATGAGTTTGAAAAGTGAATATTGATTAAGTTGTAACCTAAAAAAACGTATAACAAATGATATTCAAAATTTAAAATATGTCAATGTATTTAATGAGCCCCATTTGGTAACTTGTAAGCCCATATCTTTCTGGACTCCACTTGCTAAGCATAATATGTGATATGCTTGTCTTTTGAAAAATCAATCTTAAGTGAAGTTTATGTGTTGCGGATTCTATGAATGTTTAGGATTCTATGACTTTGTTAAATTATTTCGTATGCTTAAGTGAACTTGTTATGTTTAATTATGAAATGATGATGGTTAAAACGCAATACTTATAATGTTGCATGGTATATAGTCTTTATAGTATATTACTGAAAGTTTTATAAAGAAAAATGGAAATTAATGGTGAAATATAGAATATTTATTTTATTAAAGTAAATGACGATTCTATGGAAGCAACAATATTTCATTGAAGTAGAATTACAAAGACCAAACCAATCTAAGAAAAAAAAAAACAGACACTTTATTTAGGATTCGTTGAAAATGTAGAATAATAGTTTTAACCATCAAAAATCATCATCGGAATCTTCAGAATTTGAATCATGATCATCATCAGCATCGGCATCGTCAATGAAATCTTCCAAACTTCCAACCTCATCTGTATCATCATCGTCGAAACTTTCAGTTAATTGCAAATCAATCCCAGGTTCATCATCCACGTCGTCGGTAAGTTCATCACTCATAGGTTCATCAACTTTAACATCAACTTCCGCTTCATCGCCAACGAATTTGTTAGAATATAGAATGTCATCCTCTGCTTCCTGAGTGCTAACATCATGATTGTCATTTTTAGATCCCAACTCTTCATCGGTGTCCTCGTCAATCAGAGTATACTTTTGTTTAGATAGTGAATTAATTCGATTTTTTGTGGAACGACTAAACCTTAAAGGGAGCTCATCATCAATCTGTGTACAAAATTTCAACATCAAACTATTAATTTTAATGTGATTGTTGTGAACTCTATAAAATAAATATTATTAATTTTAAGTTGATAATAATAATAACAATACAATAGTTGATAATAATAACATACCATTTTTTCAGTCTTAATTTTTTTCGAGTCAAACTTTGCTTTGGTAGAGGATGAATTTTCTTCATCATCAGAAGAAATAAGTTCCACCACATTATTGCCAACAAAGTTACCATTTTTCATTAACCGACGACGTTTAGATGTCACGAGCCATGGCTGCAGATTTTGTGAATTAATAAATTACTGACCAAATGTTAATATTGTTCAAAGAACGAAGATATATGTGTTATAGTTAATACCATTTCATCATCCGATATCTCAGTGACTGGAGGAACTTTTTTGGAAACAACCGAATGGTTAGTTGTTTCTTTGGTTTGGTCCATTTTGGTTGCCTGCATATATGTTCAACACCACAATATGAGTATATACAACTATATTAAGTTCAAACATTGATAAGGTACTAATAAAAAGTGATAAAAAATGAATGAAAATGGGATTTATCAAGTCTACGTACCTTGGGGGATGGTGAATTAACCATTTTTGTATGAATGTTGATGAAGTTACCTTGGTTTGGAATAACAAAAATGAATAGATATATATAGAGCGAAAATTGCAAAATTTTAGGAATTGATATGGGATATATTATTTATTTAATGTAGTTTCCATAAAATTTTGAAAGTTTGTTACATTATTTAGGGTTTTTATTAGAGATAATCATGTGTAATATTTATAGATATGATTGGTTTTTCCTGTGTATTTAATTGGAATAATATGATTTAAACTAATTTTAAATAGGTAAGTTAAATTTTCGAATTAAATTTTGTAACAAATTCGTGAAATTGATGCACTACAATTTTTGAATTAAGTCAAAATTGTGATTTAAAAAGTTGTTTGGAATTTTGTCACAATTTGCTAAACGGGGAAAGTTTAAACATATATTTTTTTAGAATAAGTTGTATATTTAGTTGTTTTAAATTTATGAAATAGTAAAATGTTTATAAATGATTTAAAAAATATATATTATAGAATTTTAGTAGTTTGATGTTGAAATATATAATGGTGTGTTACTTGAATAGAGAAAAAACAAATTTGAATGGCGTATTTGTTGTTTATTAAAACACCAACAAAATGACTTGCAAGAAGCCACAATAATCATGACCAAAATCAGAGTTTGAGTGTTCATCTTTATCAGCATATGCTGCGTCAAATAAAGAGACTCAAAGCATCCAGATATAATAGATATATTCGGAAGAAATAAAAAACTTAGAGAATAGTAATAATGGAAATGAAAGCAAGAATCACAAAAAGTTAATTAACATAAAGATATCATCTTCATAAACATCAAATAAAGATTATTGACAACGCCAAATATAACCAAAACAACCAAAAATACCAAACAATAGTCTTAAGGAAACACATATTAAAGGAAATAAACAATAATGTTTTAAACTCTGAAGATGATATAATAAGGAGCATATTGGTCACTCCTCTGGCTCTATCTTAACTTCCACCATAGCCTTCCCCCTTTTTGGATCTTCAACCGGGTCTGGGTAGTCATCCAAATCAATTATGCCACGCTTAAGACTTCCAGAACTCCCATGACCAGCATCAGAATCTTGATTTGTTTTGGAAGTTGGTGGTGTGACTTCCAGGTTGAAAGGTATAGTATCACCAACAGATAAATTGCTTTCATGAGCAGCAGCAGAGACAGGAGTTTGGAGCTCAACAGAATTAGTAGGTTCCTATGATTTTAATCAAGAAAAATAATTATATTAATGGACATAATTTTCCAACTTAGGTATGATATCAATGTAAAAAAAAATTAATGGATTAAGGGAAGAGTATAACCAAACAGATATAAGAATAATACCTCAATGATGAAATCAGTTTTAAAGGAACTGATTATGATGTCTTCGTCAGACATCATTTTGACTGTATAAACATGGTGGTTGTTACTCACGTTGTAATCTGTATACTCTATACGGAATAACAATTTCTTCCCGACCATGACATTGAGTTCATCAGGAAAATAATCCTCATGCTCCTCTCCATACTGGTTGATCAAAGCTTGACAGTGAGTGCCAACCAATTTGAAGACAAAATCGTCAAAAAGCAACAACGATGCAGAGCCAGTATCATCAATTACACGCACAATAACCTTGTACCTAAAGATGATATTTTAAGTAAATGAATGAAAAATGGAAGATAAAGAGCAAAACATAAAGTATAAGTATTGAGAATGTAGTAATTATTAAAAGTTTAAGGTAGTTTTAATGCCATACCGGTATCCAACAGAAGTAATCTCATCGTGCTGTTTGCACTTCCAAGTTTGTTGTTTCTTAAACTTAGAGCCACTTGATGAAGAAGCAGTGTTATCAATTTCTTTGGCGGAACTTCCACACCGCTTGCAAGCAAGGTATGCCCATCCATTTTCTCGATGTATTTTGTGAATTTTGGCATATACAATCATAAAGCATGCCTGAAAAGAAAAAGATGTCAAATTACCGCAAGGAATAACAAAGATCGTAAATATATATAGTAGGTATGCTATTAAGATAAAAATTTGAAATCCATGAATATTATAAACTTACATTATTAGATTCACGTATTGTGCCAACCATTTTTTTCACAGCATTTTCCAAAAAATCAAACGGGCTGACAATTTTCTTGGCTGGCGAGAATACAGATATTGTATGCTTTGTAGGATCATACCCTGGAACTTCTGCATACCTATAATTTAGTATAGAAACAAATGTCGTTAGTTTAAACTCATATCAAATATGTTTGTTGACAAAATTATTGAATTACCTCTGTCTGAATGCTTCAATCTCTGGAAGTTTATCATTTATGTAGATTTTGGTTGAAAACAGACCAGGGCGCACAGATGGTTTCTCTAAAAAAATTAATAATATATGAGGATTTTGAATGTGTAAAAATACAAATATACAAAAAGTTAATTTTTTTTAACACTTACGATTAAAATACTTCACTCTCGCCAGCTGCAAAATCATCACAACATGACCAAGCGAATCCCGGTTATCAGCATATTTGGTAAACTTATCGGCCCATTGATCAAAGAAACAGAGCTCAAGCTGTTTGCCACTGCTAATTTTTATAAACATATAAGCAGGTTTATTGTACAAATACGAAAGTTAAGAGAAACAAAGTATAAGTTTCTTACTCAACATCTTCCAGTACTACGTTTCTCCTTATCTTGTCCACTCCGTCTTTGTTAAAGGGTAACGGTTCGGTAATGGACAGAATAGTACCAATCACATCTGCATAAAAAAAATTATTACAATCCAGAGACAATGTATATGCAACATTGTATTTATTTTAGGTGATAAATGGAACAAATAGAAAACAAAAACTCACCTACAACATCTGTTTCTTTGAAAATTTTGGTTTGGAAGTTTGTAAAAGGTTCAAAGTTGAAACCATGGATATTTTTGTCCCAGCCGACAACCCTTGTAACAGCAGTGTTTCTAAAGAAAGTAATTTTGAATTTATGATTCAAGAATGGGAACCTCCCTCCATTCTCACCAACTCCAAAGTTGCTGATACGATAACATGACCCTTCGTCAATCAATAGTCGAAACTTATTGATCAGTTCTTTTGTCCTAACAGTTGCTTGTACACGATTCCCCTGAAACAACGAAAACAAATTGTGTAATCATCTATCTAAAAATTAATATTAATATTAATAAAAATTAATATTTGAAACATAATAAAACATGTATAAAGTATATGTATAAAAACACCTGTGCATCTTGGAAAACCATGTCTAAACTCCATACTTCGTTAGGCTTTCCTACAGGGTGTGATTTCCAGAGGCTAATACAGCGTACCATTATCTTCACATCATCGAGCATAGGGTCTATATCGCACACCGGAGTGATATTATGTTCCATTGCTTGACCCTACAACAGAATTTTTCAAAACAGAATTATATATATGTATATGCTAATAGACAGAATAAGATATTTTTTTTACCAGAAATGAGGATATGAAAGAAATAAGTGATACAGTATGATTATCAATTGCCAATTTATATAGATAGATGATTAGGTTATGATAGTTTTCAAATTTCAAAACATTGAGTGGATAACTAAGGAAATGATTTGAAACAGGTTGTATCCCTACAAATCAGGGATATTTGTAACATATATTTAATTTAGGGGCGTTTTTTTTGTTTTGACATATTTAAAATTGAGTGGATAACAAAGGAAAGGATTTGAAACAGGTTGTATCACAAAAAATCAGGGACATTTGTTACAGATATTTAATTCAGGGGCGTTTTTTTTGTTTTGACATATTTCAAAGTTACCTACATTTTAATTATCATTATGATTTTTATCATAACAAACTTGCAACTCTAATTAACATAGTACAAACATAACAAATCGTGGTTTATGATTCAACATGTATTTGACTGGATTACAACACATAATAGTTTTGAATGATGCAACCTGTATTTCCATTGAAATATCAATTATTTCAATTTCAATGGTAGACAATAAATAATAAGAAACAATCATAATTATAGTAACCGTATGATTCAATGGAATAAATTGTGCAGAAAAAACGAACCATCATCAATGGATTCACAGATTTGATATTTCGAACATATATCATAATGATGCGGTTTACTGGGTCGGTTTTTCAGCAACTTTGCAAGCAAATTCTGCAAAAAAAAATCAAATTAAAGAAATGGTTAATTCAATCGATCACTTGAGCTTTTATTTAATTTAATGGGTAATGCAGAAAACAAGTACCATCATCAAAGGATTGACAGGATTATGGTTTAGAACACATATCATAATTAGGGTAATCAATCAGCATATGATCTCATAATTAGGGTAATCAATCAGCATATGATCAAATGAAAGTTGTTTGTGTTTCGGATTTCAATTAGGGGTTTTTTTAGGGATAGTTGAGAGGAGAGGAATGTGTGAGTTTTTTTTTAGATGCGGATCAAATGAGAGATGCAAAATGGATTCCGCCCCATTGTTTGTTTCCAAAGAATTTTTGTGCTGAAAGTTATTCTCAAGCGTTGGATGAAGGTATTATACAGGTGTCATTATCTTGTAATTTTGTAGAAGCTATTATTTTGCAAAACCTTGTTTTATATAGGTAGTAGATTTAATTTTTTAAATATAAATGAATTATTACGTTTAATGAATTTATTTCGTTATTTTTAGTCTTCTATAAAGCGATTGGTATAACATGTGCCCGTTTGGCCCGTGCCCGTTTAGCCCGTGCCCGTTTTAGCCCGTG